>VWZT01003462.1:126448-139373 GCA_013397055.1 Pachycephala philippinensis | reverse complement strand
GGGAAGGGTTGGCGCGGCCGGGCCGCCCGCGGGCCCCTCCGCCGCCTGCCCGGCGGGATGCGGCACCTTCTCCTCCCGCGGTGCTCCCCGCTCCCACCCCGGCGGCCTCCCCGTCCTGCCGCCTTCCCCGGGCTCTGGGCTCGGATGGGGCCTCGGACAATGGTGCCGGCGGCCTTTTGTGCCGCCCCCTGGGGCGGTGGCGGCCCTTCCGCCGGGGCTCGGGGCTGCCCTGCCCTCGCCCCGCGGTGCCGCTGCCGCACGCGGAGGCCTGTGCTGGTGCCGGGGACCGCTCCCACGCTCCGGTGAGCCTTGTTACAGTGTGCTGTGCTGGCCCGTTTTGTTCCCTGTCCTACCGTGCATCAGCCCCTTCTTTCATTTCAATTTTTATATTTTATTTTCAAATGCTGGTAGGCACATCAGTAACGGTCTGCTGGGCGTCTGCGTCTAAATCGGGAAGGAGTGTGGTGCTCGGTAAGGCTAATGGGGTAGTAGTTTACTCCCCCGAATTTGAGAGTTTCAGGGTTATTGGAAGCTTATTCCCTAGTGATGTTCCAGAGGTCTTCGAATCTGCGTGTCATTATCGGAGGCATCTTCAGTTCTACTCGCAATTGAAAGAGGAAATCCCAAATCTCGTGTTTAAGTTTCTGTAGTAGGAAAGGAAGGGGGAGGGAGCTCTGAAATCAGGCTAGGATTGAAATCGGCTTAGGATTCGCTAGAGTGAAAACCTAAATATGTGTCAGATTACTTTGACTTCACCTGAGGGCGTTTTCCATGCTTCTGTTGATTTTATCACTTAACTTTTGTAATCAGCAGACTGGAATTTTAGTCCTCTGAAAGCGCATTTTGTATTTTAGCAGAATTCACACTTCTGCTGCTATTGTTTGGGTGGAGACAATTTTATGCAGGTCAGGCTTAGCAGCAGCAGTGTCTTTAAGATGACATTCACAGTGTAAAGTAATCTTTAATTTTTATTTAACTCTGCGACAGTGAATCTTCCTCACAGAAAATATTGCATGTAAAGAGTATAACTTCAACACTTCTGGCTAACATTAGTAAATGTTAGAAAGTAACTAAAAATTGCCTATCCTTCTGTTTAGCAGTTGCTTCTCAGGGTAAGGAGGGGGCGTGGTGCATTTCTTTTTCCTCTTCTCATCCAGTGAGGCGCTTCCTGCTGCTCCTCATTCATTTTGTCCTTGTCTCATCTCTCCGTATTGGTTACCGGCTTTGTTGCTGCTTTCTCAGTCACTGGCCTGAATCCATCAGAGCTCTAAACAGGGAAAGGTTAGGTATGGTATGTTCATGGCTAGTGTGAACTGATCTGTCATCCATGCTTGCTTATATTATAGCATGCCCCGGACTAGGGGAATTAAATATCTGCCTCCATGGGGAGGAAGGAGGGAATGGACTGCCTAAGCTTTGCTGAGATTACTTCTGCCAGACCAGCTAAGGTAGCTTAGCTCTCATTTCCCCCTGAAGGGGAGTAATTATTTTGGAGTAGTGTATTTGCTGTTACGGAGAAGTATATCCCTAGGGTTGTCCTCCAGTGTGCTGACTGATTTCCTTTCTGTGGCTGAGCCTAAGACTAGTGCAGAGCTCCAATAATGGTAATGTAGTTAAAGCTGTCATAGCTACTTTTGAAAAGGGTTAAAATCTAGGTATCATATTTCTTTTGCACTAAGAAATAGATAAAATGCAGAGGTGTTTTAAAATTGTATACCCATGGAGATATGCTGAAATGAAATTTAGGTTCATTTAAAGGTCTTTTAAAGATTGGAAATGTTTCAGTATCTTTTAAAACAACTTAATTTGTATTAAATGTGTGAGATTTTCTACTAAACCTGCTTTTTTACTCTTTTCTGATCAGGGTATTTAAAAGTTTGTGTTAGAAGTACCTTTCTGGAGTAAACTTTATCTAACTTAAGTCTCTAAAAGTAAAACAATATAAGTTAAGTTTAGAGTGGAGAACGAATGAACACAGCAAAGCTATATAATTGCCATTAGTTACTGTGCCTCTCTTGAGGAACTGGTACACAGACTGACCTGCTGATTGCACAGATTGTGTCTACATAGTGAAAGTTATTGGCTCTCCACAAAGTATTTTTTTCTACATCAAATATACCTAATTCCCAACTGTCAACAATTAAATACACTTGTTTTGCTCCCTGTGCTGCAATAAAGAGTTTTACATAGAGATCCTGCCTCCAATTTTCTGTACTCAGCTTTGGAAAGCAGGAGGCATCAGTGCTTTCATTGGCATTGATCTACATCTTCTCATTTTGTCAAATTCCACCAAAGAAAAATGAAGTGTTTAGAATGATGGCATAATAAATCATGGTCTGCTATCTAGATTATATCCTCTGGAAAATTTAAAATACTCAAAGCTGTACACTCGTAGCTTCAGTTTGAAAACAGTGGCACTTGAGTCACCTTCTGCCTGGAAACAGTCATTACCTTTGAACACATGAGGCTTGAACACACTTTTTAGTAATCTTCCTTTGACTGCTATTAAGTACTTGAGAGTTACTATTGATCCCCTCTGGGTACAGACTCTCCTGGCAGACCAAAATACTTACTCCTTTAATTTGTAGTTAACTCATATTTTATTACTGGGTTTGCTGGGCCATATAATTGTCTTTGCTTTTTCTTAATGCAACTTTAAGGGAAACAGAAGATGAGTAAGTACTTTTGGATTTTGTTATGACAGACCTCAGTACCCCATGCAACTTCTCACTGTGCTTTTATAAGAGCAAGGGAACAGATCTGTTGAGCAGAAATCAAGGCTTCTGAATCCTTGACCTGCACAGGTTCATTCTCCTTTTTCTAGTTTCAGGTTTGGGTGGAAGTTCCATACCTCTTTGTTGTCTTCCTCTTTTAAGGAGGTGGAGTTGTTGATATTGAACTGAAATTCTGATTTTGGGATATTAATACTTCTCAAAAGTATTTAGTCCTCAAAAAGGGTAATAGCAAAATCAAATGCCAGAAATTAGGTGTTCTTTACTTAATACGAGCTTCTGTTCTTTCTTTTATTAGTGAGATTTTTTATTTTTATAGGTACTGACATGTGATTAGCAGCAGACAAAGTTAACCTCAACCTGCAGAGCTGATCAATAAGGAGCCAAGACACTCATGGCTTCATCTGGACAAACAACTGCCAGTTCTCTCCTCACAACCTTCTGTATTCTCCAGAGATTGAAAGAGCTTTTTAAATTGTTGCACATATAATGAGAAGGCTTTCCTGTGTGATTATGGACATGAGTCTTAAGTATCAATGATTTTTTTTTTTCCCTAAATATCCAGCACTGATTATTCCAGTACAGTTGAGGCCTTACAGGACAAGATGAAACAGTTGCAATCACTTAATTTGTGACACCCGTTGTAACTGCTGTGTTTATTTGTTGATATTGCTATCTAAGCTAGCCTAGCTTTTAGAAAATCTAATTTGAACCTTCTGATTTTTGCAGTTCTTCATTTTTTGCTTAGTAACATCCTTCTTAGCCTTATTTACTCCTTCAATGTCTTGGATTAGAAATATTGCTTATTTTTTATTACAGTAGCAGGCACCCATTTGTTGACTCACAGTTCTGATGTTTAAGGTGATGGATCAAACAATCAGCCCATTTCTTTCTGTCAGGATTAGTCAGCATCCCTGACTAAAACTGAGGAAAAATTCTTGATGAGCAGAGGTGTTATAATTTGTAGGGCTGTCTGCATGACTTGCTGATGTTTTTTGTATGTGATATAATGAGACTCTGGTCATGTAATTAGCAAAGTGCATACTAGATTAAAACTCCATCTGCACTCATTTAAAAGGAAACAAACCAACCAGAGAAAGAAACCGAAAACCTAGTAAGGAGTTAGTGCATTATAAACTGAGTAACTTTATGTAAAAACATGGCTGTGATTAAAATTTCCTTTTTGTATGCTTGTCATACACCTAGTCGTAAGTCAAAAGAAGACAAGTGTTTTAACTTCTGTTGCTTAGTGTGTAGGGTTACCCTTCTGAAATTTGTTGAGGGCTGTTTACCAAAAAGAAGTATAGCCACTCTGTCATCCTTCACCTACTCCTGTTCTATTTGATTTCTAGCTTCAGAAGTCCTGGTCACTGATGTCTTTTTCCCAGTTACAGGAAGTTGTATCACCCTTCAGTCTGTATCACCTTTGGGATCAGGAACTTTGAAGGATACATTTTTATTCTGTACCTTTGGCATCCTTACCCCAAATGAGGCAGAGGAAGAAACTGGGCTTAGCCCAGGTCTCCATCATCAGCTCTGGCAGATTTGGTGTGTTTACTGCTCCTGCATTGCTAACAGTGAGGATCTAGTTTTTGAGGATGCTTGAATTCATTCCCATTTTTCTGTCATGCTGCCATGAATTTTTTGCAAGCAGAGGAACATCATTCTGGGGGAGACCAAACCTGTGCAGTCTGTGGGCATCTGGGAAAAGGTACAGACTGACTTAAAGCTGTGTTCCTGTCAAGTGTCAAAGGCTTTTTGCAGTGGAGGTTCCATACCTGCACAGTGTTAGCGAATGAGTGGACATTCTGCTGCCAGCTCATTTCTGGATGCTGTTCTGTGCACTGAGCTTTTGCTGTCTCCTTCTGCTCCTCTCCAAGGCTTCATGAAACAAGTAAGGGTTGTAGCAGTCCCAGAAATCCTGTTACTCCCAGCTACTTCGTACCAATCCAGTTTCTTTCAAGATTTCACAATACAGATTGATCAGCTCTCTGCTTTTCACTTTGACAGGGGAAAGGATACCAGAAGGGAGTAGGGCTTTAACAGCTGGTTTAGGTAGGTTTAAGGTACTATGGACCTGCTGTCTTAAAAGGTTCACTGGCTTATTCAGTCTCAGTAGGTAAAGTGAAAACACAGGTGTCACGTAGCTTCTGTTGGGAACTGGATGTAATACAAGATCCAATACTCTCATGCGGGGTTTCTAACTCCAGCCACTTCTTTATTACCCTTTAAACCCAGTATATATACTCCTGGGAGAATACAAGTGTACATGTTTGTACCTTGGAAAGAATTACAAGGGTAGGAAGTAAGATACAGGTGTGGGAAGCCTCTTTGGTTGCTACCACTCCAGAATATTCCAAGCTTTAGTCTGCAGGTAAATAGTAAAATGCTGTGAAATGTTTGTGACTTGTGGCAGAAAGCAAACACATAGTAAGTCCTCTTAGATGTACTGTGTAGTGTTTTCATTGAGGTTCAAGATCAGTTGAATGTATTGCATTTTAAAAGATTTAAATACACAGATACATTAGGAAATAATTGTTTATTTCAAAAATACCTGTGGAGAATGCAATTTGGAGATGGTATCTCATGATGAACATAATCTTCATAAGCTGATTGGGATCTGTGCTTGCTGTATTGAGGCCCAATTATTGCTGTTTGCTGTTGTGATATACCAAGCCTCTGGTAATCTTCCTGTAATTACAGAATTTGTTTTTCTTCATTCTTGTGTATTTCTAACACTACAGCAGTGGCACTGGTATCTCTAAAGCTTCTTTTATGAAAGGATTGATTTTTAATTTGTAGAATATCAAAGTCTGGGCACAGCTGGTAGCAGTGTAACAGACTAGTTTTAAAGAGCTCTTTAACTATTTTTTACATAAGTTCTTTGAGGCTTTTGTAATACTTGTACAGTTCCAGCACATATCCAAGCAGGATGTTTTGTCCTCTAAAACTGTGTTATGTGAAAAGACAGCAATTAGGAGGATGTACCAGCTACAAGTAAGTGACTAGATTTGTATTTATTGTGGGATTAGAAGTGAAATGAGGCATCTAATTTATAACAGGCTAGAGGAGGCAATGAACTAGTAGATAATGGCATGTGTCGTCAAGTAGTAAATACAAATTGTCAACTGACCTGATTTGAAATGAAAAAGAAATCCAAAACCTGTATCTTTTCCAAGAATAAAGGCTGTCAGTTGTTTCTAAATACCTGGTGTGGGAAACTCTGATACTGAATTGATATTCCTGATTACTAATATAATAGCAGAAACTGGGCTTTGTAGTCCATTTCACAAAATTTGACGTGGGTAGTCAAAAGCACTGGTTTCTTCCAAAAAGTCGGTCCTGCATCAGAACTGTCTGTGCCGTGGAGTGAACTAGTTGCAAAGCTCTTCATGTTTCTTTAATTTTCTGCTCCCTTAGCTTCCTGAGCCAGCCCTTCACATCTGGAGAAGACCAGTGGTGGCTCAAAGAGGTCAGTGTGAAGGGGAGAAGGTATATCTTGTCTAGTGGTATTTAACTGTTGGATTGTTATCCCTTCACAATCAGATTAACACCGTTAGATCTGCTGGGGAGGCTCTTCTGGGTCACCTGACACTTGTCTCCTTTCTCAGGCTAAGCAAATGTTGCAGTCAGCTTTAAACTTTATTTATTATGTATTTAAAAAGTACAGGAAGTAGAAAATAGGAATATATAATGTACTAGTGGCTGCAGAACAGGAGACAAATGTGTATCTTCATTCAAACACCTGTTGCTGAATTACTCATTTCCCTCATACTCTGTCATGTCTCATCAGCTGAGGACTTCTTCTTGAGCATTTTTAACCTCGGTTATTGTCAGATTCACTAACAGGTGGACTTTGGAAGTGGTGATAGAGTAAGTGATTTGCAAAATCAGTTTGGAGAAACAGCTTCCTTTCAAGACTTGTAAGCCTTGATGGAGATATGTTTCATTGAGTGTTCAAGCCCCACTGCAAACTTGCTGGTGTGGAACATAGAGCTCATCTGTGTGAGGAGAAAGTGGTCAGTGACACAGGGTGCTAGGGTGGCTTGTGCCCAGGTTTTCAGAGGTGCAGTAAGGGATTCCTAACCAGGTGCATTGTCAGATTTCAGGTTTGCAGTTCTTGGAGTCCTAGTCCTTGCCTTTTCTTAGTCAACTACAGTGTAAGTGAGAAGGTTGATGAAATTCTGCCGAGAGACATTGTTGTGTCTTGCTCAGGTAACTGAAGTCACCCTAACCAGCAGATACTGTCTTTGCATGCAGCTTTTTGGCATCAGGGCCTCTCACTTCTTTTAATGCACATGTAATGTTAGATGCACAGTCAGTGGTAGGGATTTCTGTGCAATAAAAATCTGACTTCCAGCCAGATGCAGAAGGCTTTCCACATCAGGAGAGGATCCCGAAATGAGAGCACTGCTGCGATTCATCAGGATCCTGTTAACCACTGTTTGCCAGGTGTGCAAGAAGAATCTGTAGTGTTCATATCACTGATCAAACAGCACTGAAGAGCAACCTTCCAGACAAGAAGAGACGTTAAAGGAGCACTGACATGTGCAATCAATGTGACAGCACCTTTTTTTTAATGGAAGGATGTATAAATTGGAATTTTGAGAAACTGAAGGAATCCTCAAGGAGAGAAGTATGATACCCAAAATGTTCAAGTAATGTGAGCACACTGATTCTATGTTTCTGTCACATTAAGAAGTGAGGTAGAAGCATCTAGAATTCATGATACTGAAATGATAAAATCAAAAGGGCAGCTGACAAAGTTCATAAGATTGTGGGATGTTGCTAGAGCGTATTTTCTAATTCCTAACGCTCCATCTTCTTCCTGCGTTGTCAGCTGGGTTTGTTGTTTTCTCTTGCATCTTGAGCAGAATGATCTCTTCATAGATTTAATTAGGCAGCTAGCACATGTTTAATCTTTTTTGCCTTTTGATTATATCTTTCAAAAAACAGCAAAGAAAATCTGATTTCATTTGAGCCGTGTAATATTATACCAAAAAAGCTTGCTGTGGCTGAATATAGCCTAGCTCTCTAGGGACTTGATTTGTTGGTTTTTTTCATGGCGCCCTGTGAATGTATGCAAATTGCAATTGTTTTCCCATTTTATAGATGGAATAACAAAACTTTTTTACCCACTTCACGGGGAGGTGCTTATAAATATATCATGGATTCATAGAATGATCGTCTGAGGTACTCTGATGCTACAGTTGAAGACTGTTTAGGTATCTGAAAAGGGAGTAGTGTCTTTATTCAAACACAGATTGCACAAGAAGGTATCTGGCTAGTATTTAGCCTTGTATGTTTTCTTTTTTGTTGTTCTTCTTCCTAAGGGAAACTAGTATAAATATTTGGCGAGCTTAAGAATGTCTGGTCTTCTGGTGTTTGCCCCAGAAATCTGTGAAGCCTTCCTGACCAAACACTTAATTTTGTAATTAATTTCTTGAAAGTGGTTATCTACAATGTGATATAAGTTTTTACATTTAAAAGTATTTAAATGTTTATGTTGATCTCAAGATCAAAATTTTAGTCAGTTGTTAGCACCTAGTTACCATGAACAGTCCTAATTTTGCTCTGCTGCTTTCTTGTCCTGTACACAAGTGAATGTGGTATTTTGTCTGTGAAATATGGTATTAGGTGGTGAATTTGGTTTCTGGTAACATCTATCAGTAAAAAAATGAAAATATACCTGAGTTGGTCTTTTAGACTCCTCTTCAGACTCTTAAAATCTTCTGGACTATGGAAGGGAAAAGGGATTCCTTTTCTTTTGCAGTGGCAGTCAGGTTTTCCACTTGACTAGACATGTCTGCTTCTTTCCCTTCTCAGTAAGGGGATGGGAGGGATGCTTGCTTAGAAACTTTGGGAGAGGGCAAGAGGGGGGTGTCATGTCTTGGATGAGACCAAGGAGTTTTATAGGTAGTTCATTTGTTCTCCCTCAAGGACAGGTTAAGCTTCTGTTTCCAGGAAACTAAAGCATTTACTACACTGCTCATGCAATATAGGAAAATAACTAATTAGCTTTTTAGAAATGTGTACTGGCAAAAGCAGATTCCTGTAACGTAAAACTACCAAATCTCAAATCCTTGTACCTATTTAATGTGTCAAGAAGCCTTAATCTTTCTAACTTTCTAAAGAAGTATGAATGGGAATCACTTGTGATTAAACTATCTTGGTTATCCGCTATTCTTGGTGTTTATTTGACATATTACAGTAGTTAGTTAAGGCAGAACTGGCATCTTTGTAGAATTCAGCATGCCCTTCTCTTTCCAAAAGATACAGGAGGAGAAGAAAAACTTGATGCAGGTATCTGTCAATTTCTTTTGGGCTCCAGCATGAATGACCAAACACTGCAGTTAAGTTTTTCAAGGTGGACCCTTGTCAAAACAGAGATGGCAAGTGACTGCATTGCCACTGCTTTTTGGGACGTTCTGTGGACAGGTTCCTCGGTGTGTTAGGACCAACTGACAAAAGTAGTACTTTGAATTAGTTGATGATGCTTGCTGCCTGCCTGGTGGTTTGTGCAGACCAGCTGTTGTGCAGTGATGAGTTTATCTTGGGATGCTGTGGGATTACCTGGAAACTTCATTTTACCTTCAGGTGGAGCCCGAATGGGTACGTTTTGGTCTTTGGTCTGATATCAGTAAAGGTGTGATTAACAGTGTTAAGATCTACATCTGAATGGAAGTGCTGTAAAACGTTTGACAGGATACAATGTCCTTGATTCACACAACAGCAGTAACTGGAAATCTACTGGATTTTGTATTCCTTCCTTGAGTTTTGATGTTGAATAGAGAATTCCAGCTCTTTTATTCTATATCAAACCAGCAGATGAAGTGTTGATTGTATTCCAGACTGCTTTGTGTCCTTCAGTATTGGTGCAATTTGTGTTGAATGCAGCTGACTAACTTGCTTCAAGTCCACTCTCCTGAGAGTTGTTTGATAGGTTTGTACTTGTAAACTGGGTAATTGGTATATGGGAATTAAAACATGAGTGCTCACTTCTCTCTTCTTTGCTGGTAGTAGCTCAGTATGGAGGTTAAACAATTGCAGAGGGGATATCAGGACCTCGAAGAATATCCTTACAAAAGAGCTGTTAAAAAATAAAACGTAGCAATTGCTTTTCTGCCAAGATCTTTTGGAGCAGTAGAAGCAGACAGTGTGGATGGGCAGCTCTGTCTGCTTCCACAGGGCTTTCAGGTGAATCAGCATCATGAGTGATAATAAGTGGAGGTTTGTGGCTTTCCATATTGGCATGAGAGTCTGAGTTCAGTGAGTCATTAGCCACCACTAAGTAAAAGAGTTACGGTAGATCTCTCATTTATCCAGTTTGCTGAGGCTAGCCAGGTTCAGATACTTGAATTATCTTGCCACAGACTAGTTAACAAAAGGCAGCTGGGCTTAATTTTAGGGGCCCCAAACTGGGGATTAAAAAAAAAAGTGTGGCAGCTCCAGCTGCAAAAAAACGTACTTTTCTTTCAGTGGCCTTTATTAACCCTGAGGAACATAGGTCCCAGACAGATCATGGCATAAAATATAGTAGCATAAATACTGCACTCTGCTCCTAATGTACCTAGTGCCATGTTAAATGTTACAAGCCAAAAGGAAGCTTTAAAATATTAAGGTTCTGCAGCACACAGAGAATCTCAATTAAATTTTAATATCTTCTTCAAACAAATAGAATGTTTACCTAACAGAGGAGCAAATACCTTTTGGGTCAAATAGTAAACAAATGAAATAAACCTGTCTTGGAGTATCAGATCAAGGTACTGACACATTTTAAGTTTGTCTGTTGCTTGTACTGTGCAGTCCGTGCCCCCTGCCTGCATTTTTAACTGGGTCAGCATAATTTAATGTGGAGCTATGATAACAAAGCCAGAAGTGAACTTGTTCTAACTTTGTAGTCTATACAACTTAAAAAAAAATCCCATTTTTTTCTTAGAAGGACAATTCGGAGCTTTATTTAGGAGCACTTGGTAGTTAGGTAAGTCTCAAAATTGGGCTTGGGGAAGAAGAGTCTACCATATCATACACTGGTTGGGGGAAAAAAGATGGGTAGTAATCCATGATGCTTGTAAGTAAGGGAATAAACCTAGCTAGGAGGGTTGATTTGGACTAAACATTTGGTTTACTTTGGCATGGATGTCAAATCTTTTTGTATGTCCAAAAGAACTAGATGGGATTGGTGTGCAGAGCATCCTTGTTTTTAATTCCTCCAGTTGTGATTAAGTAGTTGCATTCACATCATCATGATGCAGTCCCAGAATTCTTCCGTCCTGTATTGTGATATACTTGCACCTCTTGGAGTAAGCTCCGTATATGCTTTGAAAGTGTGAACAGGTAGAACAGCAGAATCACCCTTTGTCTCTTTGGTTTTGTCTGAAGCCAGCTGTTTGGAGAATAAGTAGAACAATATTATCGGTTTAAGCCTTAACTTTACACATACTAATTATATGCCTATGCAAATTAGGAATATTTAGCTTCTAACGTTAACCAAAGATAGGCAGCTGACAGTCTTAATCACCTCATCAATTGTATACAAACAAGCATTTTGATGGGAATTTTTTCTGCCCCAAACCAGCCCAACTCCCGAGGCTTCTGCATTTTCATGTGCATTGCAGTATTTCGTACTTGTTAAAAGGTGTCAGGGAAGGAATAAGGATAAAAGGCCAGTAAAGCAGTTTCTAGGGAAGAACAGTGTTTACTTCATCAATACAAACATCACCTTTTACTGTCTTGCACCTGCACCTATGTTGTGAAGTGTATATAAATAGTACTCTAGGATATGCTCATATGCAAGAGGGAAGGCATTAGTTAAATCCAATCCAGCTGTTGGAACTGGGACAGTTTTTTTTTCTTTCGGTTAGGCAGGTGGAAGTAGTCTAGAATTGACTTGTAAATGCTAAGCTGTTTAGATACCCTGTATGTTTAATTAAGCTGCTTTACTAATCCAGCTATGTGTTCAGGGTAGCTCTTTCCTCTAAGCATGTAACTTCTGATTTTCTGAGACCTGTTTCTGTACTGTTGAGAGGCAAAAGCAGAAATAAAGAATTTGATGATGTTTGTACATGCAGAGAAATTAGAATTGGTCAGTGATTTTGTTCACTCAATTTAATAGCTGAATTTTTTGAGGAATTAAACACACATCTTACTAAAGTTCCTGGAAACATAACTTTTGTATCCACGGAATAGCCAAAGCTGACATTGGGGTGTGGTGTTCATCTTGTAGAGATGGTCCTGGCTTTCTCACTTCCATGGGCTAGCTTGAGGCTGATATGTGCTGGCCAGCCTGCAGGAGAGTGGGGGTAGTCAGCTAGCTGGTTGTGGGGCAGCTGACAGTATTGATGTGCTGGCTGGACAAAAACATCTGCTTCTTGCCTCTTCATTTCTGATGTTTTGTGGACTTGCTTGCACAAGTTGTGATGGAAGTGGTCTAAATGTGTTGATTAGAAGATGACACTGCTGAGATATCCCACTTAATGAGGTGGATACTTAGGATGAGCACCACGCTGAGCTCCCTATCTTGTTACAATGGTAGGTAGATTTTTAGTTGTTAAATGCTGGTTATGCTTTAATCCTCCTTCTAACACAATTAGTATAGCTGAAAGTAGTTAAAATTATTAAAATTCATACCACTTACTGTTGCAGCATTTGATTATTTTTTCTGTGCAGAGAATGTACATTATTAGGCACCTTGTACATGAAACTTAATCTTTAATTTTAAGGATTCTGTATCCCAGCATACAAAATGAAATGTAATGACCTGAGCTTCTGACTAGTTGTATCATCCAGACATTTAAATAGTTTTGGTTTGCTGATTTGTACTGTAACTGGGGATGAAGTAATCTTACCAGGTGTCCAGAATTCCATGACTCCAAAAGTGATATACTTAAGGGACTTCAAAGTGTTTATAGTCAATTAAGATTGATTTTTAGATATGAAGTAGAAACTTAAAATTAACAGAAACCCTAAGACTAGTTCTGATATTTAATTGTGAATGAGATTGAGCTTGCTTATAGTAACATTGTTTTAAATCATTCTTTCATAAATGGAAGACTATTCTGACTGCTTTGTCTAAGGTGTGATTGTTGTCCTTTTGAATTAGCTTGATTTTTTTTTCCTGTAGCCTTGTATAACTATAGTAGGGTTTGGGGTTGTTTAGGTTTTTGTCCGCTCCTCCCCCCCACCATCCCCCG
>VWZT01003462.1:71846-126429 GCA_013397055.1 Pachycephala philippinensis | reverse complement strand
CGGTACAACACGCTACGTTATGTATTTGCTACAGAGGATTTTGAAAAGTCTTATCTTGTTCTCATGTACAAGTACAGATGATTGGGTTGTGGGGTTTTTTTTTTATTTTACAGAAGCTATATGGGTTGCCTTTTCAGGTAGTTTAATGTATTATACAGTTAAATGTTTATGTTAAACAAAGGCTTGAAAAGCTTGTTAGACTTACCTCCTTAGAATCTCAATGTTTTTCAACACTTCAAAGTAATCCTTTTTTTTTCCAGAAAGGTCTGCATGGCCCATGGTAAGGCACCAAGTGGCAATGTNAATCCTGTGCACCCTCATACGCAGTTTCACGAATGGTGCTGGGGAGGTGTGTGTGGTTCAGTGAAAAGTTTCCAAATATTTAGTCAATGAAAAATAATTCTTTGAATGTGCTGGTGATACAGCTTGCACTGATAATTCAGAATTTCAGAGGCCATTGCTTTTTGATATCAAGAGTTCTATGCAGTTTTATGTTCTGTCATAAAGTAAATATCAACTGAAAAATAAGGAAGACATTTCCATTCACCACAAGTGGCTGAAACTGAACTTTTGAGTTTTTTGTCATCTTCTTGTTGAGAGAGAGATACCGCCCTTGTTGAGAGATCTGAAACACTGATCTGATGAGGACAGCTGTATTATCTGTTGCTTCTGCCCACTGAGTGTGTCAAAAGCAGTTTTACAGGGGCTGTAGCATTCTTTTCCTCTTTGTTTTTTTCCCAAGGTCTAGTGTCTCTTAAATCTCTTGTCTTTTGTCAGCTTAGTATTTTTGTGTTTTGTATCACAGGGAAACAAAGTTCCTTTGCAGCCCTTAACACAGCAGCCCTAATGTGTGCAGTAATTTTCTTCTTTGGCATGTGAAATTATTTTCAGATTTGAGGGAACTAGGAATTATTTTTCCTTCAAGTGGAGGGTGTTAGGGAGAGATTCTTCATATATAACTCTTTGACTTTGGAAGAATATTCAGAAATTCAGTGTAGAAGTGAAATGCTGATCTAAAAACGTCTAGCATCTTTTGGGGGGGTTATGCTTTATTTTATAAAATAACAAAGTGCTGAGGAACTTGAAATTAGAAATACTGCTCAACATCTACTTTTGACTTGTAACAAGACTTACAGTACTTGGTGCATTACTGTGGTTATGTCAGCCTGTCAAACACACTGGTAAGTAATTGTTCCTTACATATGGTGAACTGGGGAGAAGGAATCTCTTGTTACAAAAGCCTTACGAACTTAAGTCTGACTTCAGTTGTGTATAACAATTGAGATGTAATGTTGTAGCACAGCTTGATAAGTGTTGTGTTCTTGTTTCTTAATAGTACATGCTGACTGGTAGTTACTCATTTTTACTGCTTGCACTTCATGCAGGGTGCATTAATACCTTGTGTTTAGGAGTGTCCTCATGGTTCAGATTCTGCAGCTGTCATCTTTTTGTGATTTGTAGGATTCTGCCTATGCCTTGTTTTTGTTTTCTGAGATTTGGAGTCTGTATTTTTTATTCAGTGAAACAGTTCAGCTTTGGCTTGGGGGTTAATGTTGAGATGTGCTGTTTCAGTGTTCCTTGAAGTTACTTGTTTGAGTACATTATGCTGAGACGTGACCATAGTCAGAAGCTGTGGATGTCGAAGCCTATATTAGATCCATTGGTAACGTCTTGCTAGGCTTCAGCTGGTGTAGTATCTGTAGACTTCAGCAGATGTCCTCCCAACCTGGAAGCTGGGAATGAATCCTGGCTGAAGTTGCAGAATAATTTTGTCTCTTTTCTCTGTTTTATCTGACCTGTGTTAGCTGGGGAAAATGTTTAGCCTTTCTACTACTGTATAAATCTATTGTAAATGCCTGTCAGTTCCCTACATGCTGGGTCTTGCAGGCTGTGTAAAAGTGTGTTATTCTGCTTACAGTGGTAATTATTCCTTGAAGGGAGGCTAGCACTGGCACTTAAGACTGCTTCTTTTAAATGCTGTTACATTATAATATGTGTGTTTCTTCTGAGGCTGTAGGAGGGTGATGATGACCTGCTGTATTTCTAAAATGGTTCATCTGAAACACAAGCTTTAAATACTTTCCTTTCAAGAAATGCCAAATCAGGACAAAAAATTATCTGAATCATTTAAGTCTGTTTTTTGGGGAATAAAATCTGGGCTTTGCCAATCTTCCTGTCCTATCCTGTCCAATTTTCTCCCCACCTCACCCCAGCAGGTAAGATTAGAAATTGTGCCTTTTGGTCTGCAGGTTTTAAAATAAAGCTTCCAAAAGTCCATCAAGAGTATCCAGAATACAGTGCTATATGTATACCTGCATTTCTTGTAATCAGATGAAGTTGAAACATGTGCTGGGTCTTTCAAGGCAAGGATGACTAAATTGTGGACATTCAGAGTCTTATCATAGAGCAGTCTGTCACTAGTGTATCAGCTCCAATGGTAAAGAGGAGAAAATCAAGCTGGGCAGCAGTCTGAAGAAATCCTCAGTAAGCAGCATGAATAAAACTAGGGAGTCAAGCCAGTGTAAAGTGCATTCATGTGGTTTTTTAGGTGCAGTCTATAATTGCGGCAATTGACAAGTATGAATGAAGTGGAATCTGTGATCTTGAATACATTGATGTGCAATGTTCATCTCATATGTCAGGGACACGAAGTGTCAGGTTAGAAACAGTGTCAGCAGACTTCAAGCAAGGAGCACTGATAAAGTCCCAGCCGTGGCAACCAAGTTTATCTGCCAGAATGCACCACAGACTCTTTGGGAGCTTCAGTCCCATATGCTTGTAGGAAGTCTCTAGCCCCAACGTTGTATCACTGATTCTTGGATGATCCTAATGACCCTGACAAACAGATTTTTTTCAAGATGCTGTGCCAGCAGGAGACTCTGTAAGACTGGGAGCCCTTAGTTTAGTGGGGGGCAGATAACACTCATTGGTTCCATGGAGTTAATACTGAGTGATACCCCAGTTATCGACCTGCTTGCTCCGTGAATGGAGAAGCAGCACTGGACTTAGTGGTGAGTACTGCCTGTTCTGCGTTTTAAAGGAGAAAGGTAAAAAGAAAATGTACCAGAGCTGCTTTAAAATAGAAAACACTCATAGTCAGTTTAAAAGGAAATACAAAAGAACAGCTAAAAGGATAAAACCCAACTAATATGGAGATTGCCTTAAGCGTGTTAGAGCTCAGAAAATCTATGGTACTGGTCAAAAATGTCTGCAGAGGTGATAACCTTTTTTATGGATCTTTCTAAAGAGTGGTAGCTTTCTAAATGAGGAAAAGATGGGAGATTCTTGCACATTAATTATGAAAACTGTAATGGAGTAGAGAAATATTTTGAAGATCAACTTGATAAAAAACAACAAAAAAGTAGTAAAAAAATATTGAGACAGAATTGTAATAGGGTAGGATCAGAGGGGCTGAAGTAATGGAATTATGAAACAAAGATAAAACCCTAATGGAAAATCTGAGTGAATTATTTGCCCTTAGAAAGAAGCTTAGAGTCTTCCCAGTAGAGACTTTATGGATGGCTGACTCTGAGTAACTGCCTTTAATCAAAGCATTGTTAGAGAAGGTTTTCGAGTAAATTGACAAAATGAGTAGTAATGCCTTGCCTGGGACTGCACTGTATTTGGTTTCGTTCTAAACCAAAAATATCAAGCTGCTGAACTGTTGAGCACAGCATATAGTGTTCCTTAAATCTGCTCTGCTTCCAGAAGAGTGTTAAGTGATAAATGTTATTGTTGTCTCCCAAGGAGCTTCAGATTTAGTCTGATTTTTCTGGTCAACTGTTCTAGAGTATTATTGCATAGATAAACGAGTAAATTGTAAGTAGGGAGCAAATCTAAAAGTAAATTTTGCCTTGCATCAGTTAAATCACTGAGGCTTCAAATTTAGCACACACAGTATTGGATTTTGGAGAGGAAAATTCTAGTGGACACTCAAGTTGACTGATTATGATGGGGTGTGCCTTAAAGATTTAACATAAGTAGGAATAAAAGATGAGATTTTAAGGGAAGGTGGGGTGGTGTTGCTAGTGATAAGTTCAGTAAAGAGTTTTGGTGTCTAGAACACAGAATGATCAAGAAAAGGAGACTTTACAGCGGTGTTTAGCTACATTTTTTTTGTTGAAATGCTGAGTTACAGAATCATAGAATGTGAGTTGAAAGGAGCCTTAGAGATCTAGTTCCAACCCTCCTGTCATGGGCAAGGACACCTTCCACAAGACCAGGTTGCTCAAAGTCTCATCCAACTTGGTCTTGAACACTTCCAGGTTTGGAATATCCACAGCTTTTCTGGGAAGCCTGTGCCAGTGACTTGCCACCCTCACGGTAAAGAATTTCTCCTAATATCTAGTCTAAACCTGTCCTCTTTCAGTTTAAAGCCGTTCCCCCTTGTCCTATTACTCCATGCCTGGTAAAAAGTCCCTCCGGCTCTTTTGTATCCTGCTTAAGTACTGGCAGGCAGCTGTCATGGGGAAGAAGTGTTGAAAAACTTCAGGCTATATAGTGTCCTTAAATTTGATGTGGTTATTAAGATTATTCCAATATAAAGTTCTAATAGAACAAGAAATTTGAATGACTGGTCTTGCTAGTTGCATTTGATGACTTACTGTGTTCTTCATTTGTTCAGAGAAATGAACCTACCTGATGTTCTCCCATTCCCCGGCTATCCAGTCCTTATCATACTGAGCTGTTGCAGCAGGCTCAGATGGCCACAAGTATCAAATGGTTTACCAAAATGATGGCAGGGGGAAATACGTGCAGTTTTGGTAGATGCTGTAGTGCTGGTGTCCTCTTACTGTAATGAGGACTTGCTTTGTTTACAGTAGTAGAGTTCAACCTTGTAGATGTAAAAGGAGAATTTTGTCCGTGTTTACATGAGTGAGCTGGTTAATCAAGCAGTGGGTAGGAAAACAAGCCTTCTTTACTCTCAAGTGAACCCAAGATACCGAATTTCAGAATGGAGAAGAGACAGCTTCAGGGAGACCTTATTGCAGCCTTCCAGTACCTTAAGGGGGCTTATGAAAAGAAGAGAGAGAGGGTTTTTATACGAGCAGATAGTGACAGGACAAGGGACAGTGTTTTTAAACTGAAAGAGAGTAGGTTTAGATTAGATGGCAAGAAGAAATTCTTTTGGTGAGACATAGGCACAGGTTGCCCAGGGAAGTTGTTGATGCCCCATCCCTGGCAGTGTTCAAGGCCAGCTGGATGGGGCTCTGAGCAACCTGATCTAGTGAATGGCATCCCTGCCCACGGCAGCGATGTTGGAACCAGAAAACATTTAAGGTCCCTTCCAACCCAAACCTTTCTATGATTCTATGAAATGAGTACTGCTGTGCAAACTGGCTGAGAACAGTGAAGCTATTGCATCTATGTCCTGTATATATTCATGGTGTGAAATCTGCTAATTTCTTCTACCTGTGTTTCATCTTTAGCATGTTTGATATTTTCTTAGATGGCTGATGGGGAGTGCTGGTGTTTGCTGTATACTGCTGGTCTTCACTGGTGCTTTTTTGCTCAGGGAGTTATTTGCCCTAACTCAAAAGGAACATGATAGTGGCAGTGAAGGTCAGTAGCAAGGTTAGGACATAGAAAGTATTTTAAAAGGCTAATTTTAGTTAGTGTGGGTGATCTTGCTGGAACTGCCAGCAGTCATTCAGTCCTGTTCTCCTTTGAATTGCATTCTGATGGTACATGTCTTTTCCACTGATTGTTAAATGAACCTAGGGAAATTGCCTTCAGTAGGCTAAAATTCTTTTTCAGTCTTCTGATCTCTCTTAGCTAAGAGGTGTAGCAGCATTGTCAGGAATGCGTTCTGAGTGCTCGGTATCTTTAAGGAGCTGAGATGCTTATGGCCTGGTTTTCCTTTGCAGTGTTTAGGCTATAGATCCTAAGGAGACTCAGTGCCACCATACTACTTAGTTTTCTCTTTCCACAAGCCTGGTTGGTCTTGTTGCGTTGAGCTCAGTCATCTTCTGTCAGTCATGATTGATTTTGGCCAGAGAACTGGTATAGGTTATATGTTTAGGTTGTGAATGTGATTATATGAGAGTATGAGATTGTCTAACCTGGATTTACTGCTGCCTTTGGTCTGCACGTGGAGAACCATTTCAGTGAAAACACCTGGAGAATCATTCTAGTGAAACTCCATGGGGAAGTCAGTATTTTTTGCCTTTGGGATACTTCATGTGGTTTATGACAAAGCTTTTTGTAACGTGTATAATAAAAAAAAGAACAAACCAACCAACCAAAAAACCCCAGCCCAAACAAAACATCACAAAAAACATGTGCATCCTCCTAGGAAAGACTGAGTTATAAATTATGCACAGTTTTCCATGTCTTCTGATGAATAACTGCACTTTTTACCTAGAAACAGCTGATTCCAAAACAGAATGCTGCTTTCTTGACATACTTTTTTTTTTTTTTTTTTAATTTACAGACTATGAGAAGACACAGAAATGAAGTTACAATTGAATTGCGGAAGGTGAGTCTGCTTTTGTTTATCAATTGTGTTACTTTGCTAACAGTGCTCTGATGTCTTAACTAAATGTTTTTCCATAGGCTTTGTTTTATAGCTCCAAACTTATATAGAAAAGGTGTAAACTTGTTAAATGCTAACTGTGGATTCTAATTTAGTTTTCTTCTCCAATTTGTGAAGCTCAGTACAACAGAACAGTACTGCTTTACTCCAGTGTATCACTTGGAAATAATCCATATTCAGTTTCTGTACCAGTTATTACAGTGGAGCTGTCAGCTGTTCAAACGTTTAAAATCTCTGAATGGGAAAAGGGAGAATTTTAGCATTTAGAAAGTGAGGTTGTTCTTTCATTTTGTTTTCGGAAAATTATTGCTTCTGTGCTCTAAAGGAAGTTAATCTGGGGCTCAGATTTTGGTTGTATTGGGTAAATGTCAGTATGGTTGGGAAGATCATGAGTATGAGAGCTGATCTTGTTTACTGCTTTGCCTAATTAGAGCATTTTTTACACCCTTGTCATTCATAACTCTTCCAACAGCCTTTCTAGGCAGCTCAAAGACTTGTTCCTGAAGTATGTTTTACAGGCTGAGAGAAGGAGAAATCTTTTATCTGCCTTTGGGTACCTTCAGTGTATTTGAGGACTTCATACTGGCCCCTTTAGCTTTATCCCGTTGAGACACCTTCAGTTCTTCACCCTTTTCTTGAACATTCTCTTTCCTAGATTTGACTTGTTGCTGCTTCTCAAATCAAAATTGCCTGTATTTTTCTGAAAGTGTGGAAATCTGAAAGGATGCAGGTTGCAGCTGAGGTTTAAATGGAATAGTGAAAAACAATTCTAACACAGTATTCCTCTATATATTGAGTATGTTGTTGACAGGCACACAGTCTGTGATCTGTTACATCCTTTGTACACTTCTTAGAGTACCACAAAGCAAATGTAGTTATTTGTTTTGTTTGCATAGTTAAACAAATGCAGATTTTTTTTTTTCTTTTTTTTTACGATGGACTTCTCAATCTGCTTTTTCCAGGCTTTCCCATTCTGTTCCCCAGTATGATTCAGGGCCTCTCCAGCTTGGTATAACCTGTATTTTCTATTATTTTCATTAATGATCTTGTAAGTGCTTGGTTTGAATATTCTGGGTATAGGCCAAGCTCCTTTTGATCTCTCATTTGATGCTTATCTCCAGTTTGCCAGTTGAATCCTTGACAGTCTGAGTGGTGCTTGCTTAAGAGTACACACCCACCGAATTCCATCAATTTTTTTTTACGAATCAAATAAATTTTTATTTATTTGCAGACTGAGAAGACAAAACCCTTGCTAAAATCAAAGTGAAGGGTTTGTAAATAGAAATTATGTTTATAGAAATCAGCTTGACTTGTTTCTGAGAAATTTTGTCTGCACTTATCACCTGATTGTGTAGGAGCAACCAAAAAACCTCGTGCTAGTATTTTCCTGGGATCCTTCTGTTACTCTTGAAAAAAAGAGATTTTGTATTTTCAGGTCTTACAGAAAAACTTCTCTATCTCATTACATTATAAAAAATAACAATTTCTAAGATTCATCCTGAGACTATAATAATTAGTCAAAGAATTTGATGCAGATGACCTGGAAAATGATCAGCAATGGAAGTATATGCTGACACATTAGAGGCCTTCTTTGTTCAGAACTGGTGTAAAATTCGCTGTCTAACTGTGAAATCTGTACTGGAAAGAGTCATTCATAGCACTTGGGCAGCCTGTGCCTGCTAGCAAAGCAGAGCTGTAAAAGATGGCTTAACTAATGCAGCATATCCTTATACATCTTGTTAAATTAAGCTAGAATGTGAACATTCCAGTGCAGTCTTTGGAGAGAGCTTTGCAGTGCAAAGTGAGAATTTTAGTTTTAATTTAATTCTTATAATTGCTTTTTGTAACAGGTCACAATTTCAAGGCCAGTTTATTACAGAAGTGTGGTGGGGAACAAGTCAGACACTTAAGGCAAGGGATTGTTCTGTGTGGAAGGAATCCTGCATGTGCCAGTAATATGTGAGTGAAAATGAGAGGAAGCCTATGAGCTGCCAGTGACTTCTCACTGAAAATTGCACATGCAAAGATCAGTTACACATTTAGAGGAGAAGCCTGAGCACTGGATGTAGGTCAGACTGTAAATTAAGAGTGAACAGCAGCTGCAGCACTCTTAAATGCAGGAAGTGGTGTTCTTCTGGAGTGTTGGTTGAACATCTTCGCTCCACAGACCAGAAGAAATCTACTTCAGTAATAAATTCGGCATCTCGCAACTCAGCTGGTGCTGGTGGGCAACTGGTTTGCTGTGGGAACTCTGTGGCAGATGAGATTGTGTACCATTGCCTCTGGTACGGAATTGAGACCAAAATGTTAAGGCATATGTTTTATCAAGTTCCAGCAGTGGAAAGGATAAGTTGTAATATCATTACTTCAGTCTTTGTCTTTACAGTTAACACTGATAGTCTAGCATGAGTATGCCAAATTCAGGAATTTGTTGGCATGACGTTAGTAATCCACCAGTGCCTCTTCAAAGCAAAGGGATATCTTCTCTTCGTGCCAGCTACCCAGATGCTGCATGTACACCTGGCTTTGAAGAAAAGAGACAAAATGAGTATATTCTTGATCTGTACAGTTGAAGCACTACATAGTCATGGGTTTGTCTTTTGAATCAATGTGGATATAAATATTAAATGAATGGATCCGATGAAGTTGCTCACATCTCTGTTTAGTAAGATGGAATAAATAAAAAATCACGGCTTTGAACAGTAGTAAACAATTTCTGCATGCATCAGTGTGAGGTCTCTTGAAATTACAGACATCAAGGTGCATTTGCAACACATTCTGTGTTTCAAGAATATATTATCTCTATTCACTATCTTCACACCACAGCTCTTATTCAGGAAGAAACTATTTTTTTCCTGTTTTTTATTTCCCAATCATTTGTTGTTTGCTTAGGAATTTAATCAACAAAGGTTAACAAAGCTGTCTGACCTGAAAGGGTAGCAGTAGTCTGGCAGCTTCTAGGTTGAGGCATGGGTTGGCATCATGAGCCAGTCAGATGATACTCCTGATGGTCTGGTGCCCTTGTACTGATTCCATATTGGCTTTGTGTTCTATGCATTTTGAGAATGGATCTACTACATTTCTGGAAAGATAGTCTTGGTCTCTGGTTATATTGTTTGTACAGCAACAGACCTGAGAGCTTAAACAATAGCCATCTCCCTTTCCTGACAGACAAGATAACAGTGTCAGTTTTGGTGATGGAGACTGCATCAGGATTTAGAATATAGAACTTTTCAGTGTAGTGTCTTGGTGAAGTCTGATTTAGAGTGTTTATCACTTGGTTTCAGCATCACACAAACCTGAAGGCTGCTCTGTTAGTAACAGGAACCCTGGAATTAATTGGCTTAGTCTACTAGTCTCAATCTAAAGGGGGCGTAGGGTGGATGAGCAATGCTTAGGATTCAGTTTAAGGTTCTATATCTAATGGAATCCTGTAACTCCATTGCTCTGAGAGATCCTTTGATTCTGGGTGCTTGGCTTTCTGTGAGGATGAAGTTTGACTTAGTGTGCCTAAAGAAAGGTAGTGCTTAGCCAGGTCAGTGATACGGTCATTGAGTTAGATGTCACCCTTCAAAGGAAGCCTTAGCACTCCTAACCTCAGCAGAAACACAGGATACTGGCCCGCTAACTGGAATCCTAAGAACTTCCACGATCTCTCACAAGGTTTATTTTTGGCTTTCTTGGCAAACTCAGCTGCCCCTGAGAGCTCATAGACATGAGCTCATGAAAGCTCTAATTGCCAATTAAGTTTGGTGCAAGGCAAAGCAATTATTTGCTAAATAAGTGGTGGATTAAAGAGTCATGGGCATGTGTCTTTTTTTACCTCTTTTCCTGGCATGATGTCCTTGTTTCTGCTCTGATCTTGCTTAAATAAGATTACTTGTGTCCATGGTAGCTCCTAAATAAAGTGGAAGACTCCTTGAAGAAGGGAATCTGTCTTCATGTTGCTGGGAGCGCTAGGGTGGGAAAAATCTTTTTCTGATTCTCCGTAAGTCTGAAAATCCAAAAGAAAAAAAAGCCTTTATTTTCAGTTTCAGGATAGTATAACTTGCATCAGTTACATGTCTTTTCCAGTTCAGTGTGTATGTATAGCTTTTTATTCACTGTAAAGAACATATTTTGGTACATAATATAAGTCTACCAGTTCGAAGAATGACTACAGTGACAGGGACACTGAATCACTATTAGTATGTTCGTCTGGAAGCTTCCCTATCAAGTGTTAGTAGCACAAATTCTTGGAAAAGAATTCGCATTTACCCTGCCTCAACTGATTCATTAAAAAAATACCCTAAGAGGAAAATTACATTCCTAATGGATTCTTTTAGAGGCTTAGTTGAAAAGGGCTGTGAAGAAATTCTTTGGAGGCTTGCTTGAATCCATTTTGGTGAGACCATGCTATTCCCTGACTTAAGAGGCCTCAATCTTTGCAATCCATGCTTAGGGCTTAGGCCATACACTAGTGTTTACTTGTTTTTAGTCAATTTGCTCCTCTTCTGAGACAGATGAGCACTACCCAAACAGGAACATTGTGATTTCATCTCTGTTGTGACAAAGGCGAATTAGCAGATCTCAAATGTAGAAAAGGTGCCTACATCTTCTAACTGGGTATCTGTAGCTATGTGCTTTATCTGAAGAAGAGTCTTGGAATCTGACTGCCTTTGCATGCAAGTGACCTCATATCCATGGGTTGTAGAATGAGAATGACCCATTCAGCTTTTTTTAGAGTTTTACAGGGTTTTTTAACATCTCTCTAGGTGTTAATTAATGCTAAGACAGTAAGTAGAGCCAACTAATGGTCCTTTCCCAGCCATTAAACAAGTTGACTCTTTCCCCAGATTCATATCCAAGAGCTGTTCGTAGGGGCTCACTTGGGCTACATAGCCCACCTAAGAAAACTTTGGATATTCAGAAGAGGTTTTCAGAGCATCCCTTTAACATGATGAAGTTAGAGTGGTAGGCATTTTCTTTTTTTTTTATGATGCACCATGACAGGTACTCTCACTGTCTAAAACCAAAATTGGAGATTATGTGTAAGTAAAACCTAGCAGTTCAGCTCAGCCTTTAACAGTGGTAGCTTAAAAGGGATGTCCAGAAAACCTGAATCTACCTCCATTACTGGCTTGATCCCTCAGTCTTTCCTTGGATGTAATTGTAGGGGAAAGACCTGCTTGTTGTCAACTGTGAGTGTATCTAATACTGGCTAGCATTAGGAACTCCAGTTCCTGATGTTGAGATGTTCTTGAAGTTCTGGTTTTTGTCCTCAGAAGACTCAAATGTAATTATCTTAACTTCTGTGCCACAAGAACTTCTACTGGCTACTGAGCTCCGAAACTTTCCCCTAACCTGAAAAAACATTTTGTAATGGTATTTATTACCTGCGGGCAAAGGTTTTCTTGTTTATTTCTTTTCCCTTTTAATCTTGAAGCCTCATAACAGTTGACATTCTTCATAGAGCTATCCCTGTGTCTCCAGTGCTGAAAAATACGT
The DNA here is from genome assembly GCA_013397055.1 of Pachycephala philippinensis. Taxonomy (NCBI): domain Eukaryota; kingdom Metazoa; phylum Chordata; class Aves; order Passeriformes; genus Pachycephala; species Pachycephala philippinensis. Next base: position 114,407 of record VWZT01003462.1, on the reverse strand, counting down.
AGAAATTCATATTTGACACCTTTCACAGTTCCATTAGAGCATCTCATTGGCCATAGTACTAAGTGCAGTGGGGCACAGAGCTTGTTGGATGTTCTCTTTACCCACAAGGAGTCTTCTGTTAATCATGTTCTTGAGCATTTGAAACTTGCTTACATTGGTATATGTGTGGCCATCTTCCAAGAAGATAAACAAAAGAATTACCAGGATCTGCAGGACTTGCATAAGTTACTGTTGATGTAGCTTGACCATCCCACTGTCAATGAAGCAAATGATGGGCATCTGTCACTAAAACTGGACAAGAAAGTGCGCTCCTGGTATCATTACTGTTATCTATTCATTTGGCATGTTTGCCAATGCCTTTTGTTTGTATGGAAACCTTTGTAGGCTGCTGTAGGGGGGTCTCTACCATAATGTTGGCAATGCTTATAACCAGCAATCAGCAGCTGTTTATGAACATTCATACTTAGTGTACATAGCACACGTGGTTCAGGCAGTGTTGAAGATCACTTTAGAACTGAGACCTGCTGAATTTTGTTTGCGACAAGGTCTTACCCTTCATCAGAGATTCTACTCTGATGCCTCTACCTTTGAAAGGGCTATCTCACCAGGCTTTGAACAGGACAGCTGTATCCAGGTAGGCTCATTTGTCTTTGTTTTCACCACAGGAGCCTGCAGAAGAGGCTGGTGCTTTGATTTCAAAAGCCTTTTTGAGTTTGCTACAATGTGTCAAAATACAAGCATTTTAAGGCACAGCAGGCTGCACGTCATCTTCTTTTTCCTTACGTAGGGGAGTGATTGGTTTGTCAAATTACAGGAGAGAGGAGTTTAGCTGTCCAGGGATTGGACACTTCTGCAAATGAACAGAGCTGTTTCAAATAGCCTTAAAGACACTATTTAGGACTGGAAGGTTTCATGAACACTTTGACTTTATGAGAAATGCTAATTAGAATAGAAACTTTTAGTACTTCTCAGTAAATACTAGCCTCTGCCTCAGTAAATACTAGCCTCTGCCTCAGTAAATACTAGCCTCTGCCTCAGGCTGCTGTGGAAGCTCCTCTGTATTGGTTCTTGACAGTTGTTATTCAACCCAGCCCCTTGCAAACAGTGAGTATCTACAGGAACATTCTTGCTCCTTCTTTCTTTCCTTGGCTGAGGTAATTTTTTCTGGAGCCCATTGCGCCGTATGACTGACATCCTGAAGACGTTGCCTGCACTCAGAAATTGCAGTGTTAATCTGCAGACAGTTATGTCCTGTGAGGTTCCTCTGTCTCTTAAGGGGGAGTAATATCTTGGCCTTGGAACATGGACTGCTACTCGTACTTATTTTGGTTAACGTTAACAGTAGGAGGCATTCTCTGAGGTACGCTCGGGTTGCCAAAGGAATTGGATAGTTGTGTGTGCAGGTATAGAAGGCTTAATATCACAAGAGAGAACCAGGCTCTTGTTCAGCTCAGTGTCTGGCATTGGAAAATCAGGTAAATACATTACAGGTCTTTATGGTGAATCCATCTGTTACTGTGTTCCTGCATGATGCAGTTTGTCTGCATAGCACTACTTTCTCGGCATTTAAGTGCCTGCTCATTTCCATCTTCCTTCTCTCCAGATCCACTTGCCAGCAAAATGCCTGTGGTGCTTGTCTGTAGGGATGTGATCCATGTATGCAGCCGTTACTGCAGGGCTCTGGAGAGGCTGCCACTGCCAGTCTAGGTGGTCTTGCACACTCTTTGAGGATCTAGTTTCTGTACTTAAAACTTGACTCAAACTATGCTAAGTCTGTGGGATGTTGTCTTCTGCATTAAAGGGTTATTCTGGTGTTTGTTTGTTGTTTTAGCATTGTCTTATCTGTAAAAAAAAAAAAAGTAATATATTGCTTGGGAAGATTTCAAACTTGTTTTAAATTCTTTTTAAGATGTCTAAAAGGTAAGCAAGTCCCAGAAATTTTGGACCTGGGATTGCTGGTTTTTTTAACATAAAATAAAATATTGGGGACCCTTCAACACATCATCCTATTTAGAGGCTTTTTTACGTATTACAAACAAGGTGTGGTATAGTAAAACCTCTTTAGTGTGAGTACTGTGGTTATCAGATAATTGGAGACTGAAAAGCCTGCCTTTCCTTGCTGGTGTACTAGATTTCTTCTAGGTGTTAGAGGTGGCTCTTACTCTTTTTCAACATTTTGCATCATTAAAGAATGAAATCTTAATGTGCTTATTAAAAAACCAAAACCAAACATAAAAGGTGTTCATATATACATGCTGTATCATCATCTTCCATTGCCCCTTCTGTCTTTGTACCTCTAGACAGACCAAACAAAATGTCAAATCTAAAATTTAGAAGAGTTTCATAGTTTTGGTGTAATGCTTCTTATACATTTTAAATTTGTAAAAGAGTGTAAAGAATTGATGATTTGTTTTCTTTCTTTTTAAATTACAGTTTTATGTCTTATTCGTTAAATTAGGAATGTTAAAATGAAATGTTGAATTTTACCTTTTTACTTTGCCACGGAAAAGATAATTTTATTCTCCTGTAATTCCCTAAAGGAGCTAAGACTGGAGGGTGTCTTGCTTTAAGTCAGAAATTAGGCTAACAGTATGAGTGGGAAATACTGCAAGTGCCAGTGTGCATGGAGCATGCTGCTTTACACACAGGATGCAAATAGATGTGACCAGGTAGCTTCAAAACAGGTTTAGCTGAAAAATAATCTTGCACTGAAAAAGAATTTCTGTTATGTGTGGCTAAATGTTAATGTCATGCAGAGCTATGAGTATTGTAAATGTGTGTTGGAAAACCGATCCCCAAACTGTAAGTTTTAATTAATTCAAATGTCATGGATTGTTGTAGATCTGTCTGATTAGCAAGCTGCCAGGTTCTTACAGCTGAAATACTGCAAATTTTATTTGCAGTTACAAATGCCTTTAAAAAAAAGGAAACCTTATCTCTCCTTACGTATTGAAAGGGTCCATTGTGTATCACCACCCTGTACTAATAAGCATTAAAAGTGGCTTTATTTTTTGTCATTCCTTTACAGAACAAAAGAGATGAACATCTTTTGAAAAAAAGAAATGTTCCTCAAGAGGAAAGCTTAGAGGATTCTGATGTTGATGCTGACTTCAAAGCAGTAAGTTCCTGGATTCTGGAATTACTTGTAAAACTTTGGCGATGTCTCTAAACAATGTATTCTGTTGTCTTGCAGTTATTTGAAAGCACATTTATGAACTGATACACTGTTAAAATAAGTTTGCTTGTATTAAATGTTTAAGAAGGCTATAATTTATCAGCAAAATTACTAAAACATTTTTTTTCTTTTCAAGCAAAATGTAACACTAGAAGCTATACTGCAGGTATGTTACATTTAACTTTTTTTTTTTTAACTAGAGGGGAGTGTTCTGTGCATTTTTAATTTTTACTGGGTTTTTTAATTATTTTTTTCAGAACGCCACAAGTGACAACCCAGTGATCCAACTGAGTGCTGTCCAAGCTGCAAGGTAAAAATAGCTAAAGATACAGAAACATAATTCATACACATCTTTCATTATGGAAGTTACTTACTTTTGCTTTTAATTTCACAGAAAACTCCTATCCAGTGACAGAAATCCACCTATTGATGACTTAATAAAATCTGGAATTTTACCAATTCTGGTAAAATGCCTAGAAAGGGATGATAAGTAAGTATTCTTTTAAAAATGTTCACTGTTACTGGAAATTTGCATCCAAAAGAAAAAACATCATTATTTGAAATGCAACTTGAGGATTCCAGAAACATATAATCTGACACAGTGGATCACATTCCATGATGATAAATCACAAGTTCTCCAGGAATATTTATTCTGCCACTGAAATGTCATTTAATTTTTTAGAGCTTGTTTGAGCATATCCAGCTAATGGAGAAACCCTTACTACATTTCTCATTGGTTTTGAATACTTCAGCATTTTACCATCTGTTTTAAGAAACCTGCCACAGACTTGTTGTGTGTGTTTGCATGAAGGCAGAGAACATGCCTGGTTGTGAGCAGGGGTCTTTTCCAGAATACATTTGTCTTTTTCATTAAGATGATTAGCTTAAGTTTCTAGTTTCTTCTCACTGCAAGGTGTTTCCTTCTGGCTCTCTGCTGCTCTCTTATGTAATGGTAGAACATGGTGAGCACGCTCTCTGAGTCTTTATTAGAAAACAAGAGCTTCAGTAAAGGTAGAGAACACTGAGCATGTAGTTGCAAGAATTTAATGACGTGTAAGAAACAAAACATGCCATACTCAACAAAGCATGAGCCCCTGATTCAGATAGATGGGGATTAACACAATTGAGGTAAATATTTTAGCCTGTCTTTGATCTCAGGCAGACATAAATATATTTATAGTATTTCCATTTTCAATGTTATTTCTGTAGGTATGAGAGCTAGGAACTTCAAAAATATGGTTTGGTATTTTCGGTATATTTTGATGGCTGCAAAAATACGAACTCCGAGTAGGGTTTTTTTTTCTAGCTTGTTTAACAAAACAGTTGCTTAGAAGGCAGCTGACAATAACGTTCAAATCAGGAAAGCACCTTAAAATGGGTCATGAATGCCTGTCTGCTCTAGAAGTAGATGGTTCAGTGCTTTGAAAATTCTTTTAATTTGAATTTTCTGCTAGTTTTTGTATGATGTACCTTTGTAAATGTTTAATAAGTCTTTCAAAATTGAACTCAGCATTTTTTTAAGCAGTCCCTTTTAATCGTGATTGCTATATAATATTTAGTAGAGTTAAACCCTGAAAAGATTTTGCATAACAAATCATTAAAGCTGTTGTTCATGTTACACTTGAAAGCTTATCATGAGAGAAAGAAGGGACCAACCTAAAACTAGAATTTTAATGCACTTGGTCCTAAAATTTAAAGGTTTATAGGTAGCTGCTGACAGGTACGATTTGTTTTTTACCTCCTGTTTAATTCTTTTGCAATCCCATCCCCAATAAAACCTTAAATTGCTTTGGAAATTAATACACAAGAAAGTTTAAAGGAAGCAGGTACTATAACTATGTATTAAGCATGACTGATAAAGACTCAAAAACCATGTACATGAAAGTCACCCAACAGTAAATATTCTCTGTTCTTCCTAAATCCAGACACTTACTGTTGTGCTAATGACCATGGGCTGTAAACTCTTTTGTAGCTTGTAGAACTCTTAACCTTCAGTATTTGCTTGAACAGGAGTTTTCATGAAAACTGTTTTTATTAAACTGCTATTGGCCTAGACAACAGTTGACAGACATCTTGCAAGAGATGTTCTCCCAGCTTTCATGACATTTGTAATTAATTTTATCTGTATTTAATGAGTCGGGTGTGATGTTGTCTTTTCATACTGATTCTAGATCTTTCCCCTGTCTGTGATGGAGCAGAAAAATGTCTGTATCCAAGTATACCAGCTTGCACTTGATCTGGAATGTAATGTTGGAAGAACCAAGTTTAATTTATTGTTTGGAATTTTTTTTTTTGTTACTAATATTAATTCTGAGTGATGGATGGTTTACAAAAGGTTATAGAATGCAAGATCTCTTTTTTCTTACAGCTTTTCCCCTGAAATGTCCAGGCTTAGATGGGGTTTTTTAGATTTTAGCCCAGTAGTACTGCCTAAGTGTAGAGTATTTCAGATGGATAGAGCTAGTAGTACTGAAATGAACCATAAAATAGTCTTCAGATCATGTTTCAACTTACTAGTATAAAATTATTTCATTACAGTCCTTCATTACAATTTGAAGCTGCATGGGCATTGACTAACATAGCATCAGGCACTTCTGCACAGACTCAAGCTGTTGTACAGTCGAGTAAGTATTACAACTTTGGTTTTTTGCGGAGGAGGCGTTGGGGGTGGATATTGTGGGAAATACAAAAGGAAGTATTTGGATAACGAATGCCATTTCTTATCAATACCATTAAAGTAATAAATACATGTTTGTCCTAAAGATTCATCAAAGATTTCTGAAAGAGTTCTACATTTGCTCTTAAACATTAATCTGGTTGTCGCTAACAATGTTAAGAATCCAAGACAGGATTTTCCCATAAAGAGGATAGAGAATGACAGATGATACAATAACTGTGACAAAAATCTAAGTCCTTTCTCATTCTTGGTTTGATTTCTGAAGTCATGTACCATTAACTGCTCCGTAGCTAACACTTAAGTTAGGAATTAATTCTTTCTACCTCAAAGGTATGTTCATAAATCTTTATTAAAAAAGTTGTTAAATACATACAGTTATATAAGGTTACATATTTAAATACATTGTTAAGAAAATTACCATCTTTTCCTTGTCTGTATGATTAGTATGTCCTGTACATACAAGTTTGTTGTGCTGCTTTCATTTCTTGTTTAACCAGACAGTGAGAAAGGAAAGAAACTGAAGTTAATTGAAGAGAAATTGATCAAATACATTCTTAAGGATTATATCTATAGCTTTTATGGATCAGCATACTTATCTTAAAACAATCACCTTTATGCTAAATACAGTATGTTGTCAATAAACAATAGATTATAGATAAAGAACTACATCATAAACTGTCTTTACTTATTCATATTCTAATTTTTTTATGGGAAAATGGTGACTTAGTTATTTGATTTTTTTTTAAGTGTATGAACCTGCCTTTCAAATGAAAATGCTGGTTTGTATGTTTCCATGGCTAATAAAATAATTCATTAATTATTAGATTCTGTATAGTTAAGGTATTTGAGCAGTAGAATTATTATTACTGTTATTAACCAAAATAAGCTTTGGATAAAATGATCTTACCAAAATGAGCTTCGGATAAAAATCCAAAAGCTTTAAAAAAAAAAAGAGGAAAAAAAAATCAGTATCTTGAATTTGTTTCAAAAATTCCTGATGTGATTTGGGCACCTCTGTTTTTAGATTGCTTTTCTGGTGTCTAAGTACCTTTGAAAATCTACTCCCAAGTTTTTTCTTCCTTCTCAACTTGTTCATTGGTTAGTCATTGTTTTCTTTCTTTTTTGTGTCCCGCAATGTTATCCTGTTTGAATGAATCTAACAGAAAGGATGTTTGTAGTATTCGCTTTGCTGGAAAAAATCTCAAAGTAAAAATTAAAAGTAGAATAAAAGTATGTACAGCACAGCTAAAAGTATTGTTGTTACCTGAACAATTACTAGAAGTTCAATTTGGGACGTGTGTCTCCCAAAATCTGTTTAGTTAATGCTTGAAAAGAAGCAAATGTACTAAAATGACTTCAGAGAATCAAAAAGCATTTTACCGGTGAAGAGGAAATGGATGAAGTTTAGTCTAAAAGTCTCGCTGCTATGACTGGGAGATGACTAAGGGAAAACAGTTTCCCAGCTCTTCTCCCTTTAGATAAGGAATGGTTTGAGGAAACAAAGCAATAGACCCTTGCAGCTACAGAAGAGGCTGGTGCAGCCTCAATACGAAAGAACGCAGCCTCCTGCAGTCAGGAGGGACAGATGGTACTTGGAAGGCCCAGCAAAAGAGAAGTACTATATGCACAGAATAGCTCTTGGCAGGAGCCAGTTTGGAGCAGGAGTAATTAATCTTTTGAGAGGGGTAGGTCAGATAACCTCAGCTCATGCTCTCTCAGGTTGTCCTCCTGCCTGAGTGCTATTATGAAATAACGTCATTCCTGCTTTTGACAGCATACCAGGATTGCAGTCTAACATAAACTACCTGGTTGACCCTCTTCTCTGAAATATGTTGAATGCATATATGGCTGAATTGTAATCTCAGTAATTGCTGAGAAGGAAGCTAAAATATTCCACTTGAGCTCATGGAAGTGGGATGATTATTACAAGAGTGAGTGTTCTTAAGCAACAGTGTGTTGCTGTCCCTGCTGGCTTGTCAGTTATAGGCAATGGCTGAATCACTCATCTGGGGTGGGGAAGGAATTTTAGGTAGTTTTTATTCTTCGTTGCTCTGTATTTTTCAGGAAAATACATCAGAGTTTTTTGGCTTATTATCACGTTACATTATCAACACAATATTGGTTCACAGTTGCTGACAAACTGTGTTGCACTTTTAAAAAATTTCTGAAGCTATTTCTGCAAGAAAAAATACTCTCTAACAGGATATAATTTGATCTAGTTTATTCAGACTATAGGATGAGTATGATCATATATAGATTTTAAGAATTGCTGCAAGAATTACTGTCTTTCAAACAAGTATGGGTTGTCTGAAGGAAAACAGTGCATGGGAATAGTAGTGGGATGGTTTCTTAGCTCTATCAAATATATTTAATTCCACAGAGAATGATATCTAAAATCAGTACCACTTCCTTAATTTGGTATGTTGCTGGCATTATATAAGAGCAAATTAAAATGTGTCTCGGGACTGGCAGATGGACGTAAATCTTCACTGCATATGGAAACTAACTATAGCCACCTCTTGGGAGGAAGCTATTTTCTTAAAGTCAAGATATGAAGCACGTTTGCACAAGTAGGCATGTCATTCTGCTTGGTATGTGTTGTGAGCCTGGATAACTGGAAAATCTGAATTACCAGGACATGAAACCTCACACCTGCACACTTGAGGGTCTTGCCTATCACTTTGAGAAATATGGGGAAATGTTTAAATGTGGGGAGCATTGTAGTTTAATAATTCTATTCTCAAGTCTGTTTTTCCCTTCTTTTTCCCTTCTCTAGATATATGTAGAAATGTTTAACTGAGGTTTTGTGCACCCTTCGTAATAAAAACATGTATAAGGCATGGTGGAGAATGCGTTTTGTTTAAATCAGTGAAAATGTTGCTCATATACCAAGATCCATTATTAAACAAATCCAATCTTTGCATTCTGCAGATGCAGTACCCCTCTTCTTGAGACTACTTCATTCACCACACCAGAATGTTTGTGAGCAAGCTGTCTGGGCTCTCGGAAATATTATAGGTAACTTGTTGTTTTAATGATTTGAATTCAGGGAGCATTTCATTTTAGAGCTTGACTTTTTGAACATTGGCATTATCATAAGAGACTATGTTTCCTCTGAATTCTGTGTCTTGATATAATTTTTAAAAAAATATATAATGTGGCCAGAATTACATATGTACCTCCTGGGTTTTTTTCTAAATAATAGTATTACTTGCTATGCAAAATATTAACAGGATAAATTTTGTGTTTCCTAAAATATACATACATGACTGTACGTATGTATATTTAATTAAATGTGACCTTTTAGTAGTAGACTATTGGTGAGGAAACATAGAATTTCAGTATCCCAACATGTCATTGCATACATTTCAAGATTTTCCATTTTTAATGTAATTTCTTTTGCAACAATTTTCATTTCCGTAGGTGATGGTCCTCAGTGTAGAGATTATGTCATATCACTGGGAGTTGTCAAACCTCTTCTGTCCTTCATCAATCCCTCCATTCCCATCACCTTCCTTCGGAACGTCACATGGGTCATTGTAAATCTCTGCAGGAATAAGGACCCCCCACCGCCTATGGAGACAGTTCAGGAGGTAAATAAAGAATTATGAGACAGATAATGTTTTATGCTCTGGGCTAGAGGCCAAATGTTTTACATTGTCATACTATGAATTTCTGCATGTTTTTTGTCACTGCACATGTGTTGTACCACTTTGCAGCTGCTAGATGAAATAATTTGACCAATTTGGTGGTTCTTGCTGCAGCTGTAATAAAGGTATTTGTAATGTCTGAAACTGAGTAAGACTACGGTGATGAGCTATACAACAAAAAATTACCACACTAGAAAGCATTAACATACTCAGCATTACATGTTTTCACGAAAAAAAAAAAAAAAAGGCTAAAAATGTGATGCTGTATGTAGAAGAATTCAAATGTAATTATTTTCAGCAAGAGGAAGTGTAAGTAAACTATTGCATGTAGTGTGGTTTGTGTTTCGACTTGGTGTGAACATGCAGTCAATGCCAAGTCCCAACCTGAGCAGAAACCCTGAAAATCCTTTTAAACTGGTGAACAGAGCAAATGCTCTGTTGATAGCATAGGCACAGTAGTAAAAGGAGCTATTTGACGAGAACTGTAGTTGTAAGTAAAGTTCTTGATTTTAAGATAAATTCAAAAATGTAGATATAGTTTTTGAAGTCATGTCAAGTATGTTACTGTTAACAACTAAACGTTAATGAAATTTTTAAAGTGAAGCAGAGAAATGGGAAAACTTTTACAAGTAATGCTTTACTAAATAAAGCACTCTGTTCTAAGCAGTTTTATCACAGCCCAGTTTTATATTTTCTCCATATGTAGTTATAAAAAATTAAACTTTAATCCAAGAGGTTTATATATTGATATTAGGCTAATAATTTTTGTGTGTGATAACAAACTTTAAAAATAGCAGCGGGGTGTCTTATCTCTGTTATTTGCTTGTTCTCCCTCAAAATACAGTCTACATCCTGTGTGTGGAATATAGTACTGTCTCATATTTTTACAAATTTGAAATATAATACACGTATTTTTGTACATACTTAGAGAGTTGTACCAGCTGCTGGAAAGTGTGTGATTACAATATACTAAAGCAGACTCAAGCTAAGCTTTGTGATTGCAGTACTTGGATTCATAATTTTACCACCAATTTTATTCTACTGTAATGACTGATGAACTTCTTTTCAGATTTTGCCAGCATTGTGTGTTCTCATTTACCATACAGATATAAACGTAAGTAATTTCTAAAGTTTTAGATATTTAGATTCTTTGTTTTCTCTGGAAAGATAATGCTGCAGGATTGTGTTAAAGTAATAAACTTGGGTTTGTGTGTTAGTTTATGTATAATTAAGTCATAAATGCACAATTAAATATGAAGACTCACGTAATTGTAGTCATTCAGAGTACAAAAAAGAAAGTGCAAATACCATGTCTGAAATACCTTTTGTAAAATATGGCATTTTTTATCCTGTGCATTTGAAATATCTTTTAGAAATCCTATCTTGTGGAATTGAGCACTAGAAAATTAAAGTGCCAGCTTTACCATCAGCTGCACTTTAGTTCTGCCCCAATTTATAATTTTGCATAGATGATATGTAATATATGTGTAAAAAAATTACATGTAATTGTATATATCAGTCCAGTCAAATATTGTGATCATAAGGGTAAATCTGACTTTTGTAACCTGTTGGGTGCCTGACTTTGCAATGTTTAACTAAAGAAATCACATATGAAAATATATTTAAATAAACAGCAATAAACTATTGTTTTGTGGCACCTTTGACAACCTTCATGTTTTTAATACTAAACGTTCAGTACTTCCCACATTCCTGATTCACGAGTACCTGTTTTGTTCCAAGTAATGTCCTAGGGGGTGGATTTACTTCTTGAAGCCTTATATATTGGGACTTCAGAACAAAGATCTGTGTAACTGAGGGATATTGAGCTGCTTTTCTCCTCCTTCTCCTATCAGGACTTTGTTATCCCTACAGTGATCCTTTAGTTTAGGGAAGAAGGAATTGAACCCTTGTGTTGGGTTTGGGGATAAAATAAAGCATAAGATTGGTGGGACTGTCATTTGTTAGTTCAACGCTGTAGTAGTGGTGTTTCTGCTGCTTTTTTAATGGTGAAGTGGGCTTGTCTCCACAAAATATTTGTACAGTTTAATCTGGGATTTTGCCAGGGTTTTCCCAGTGTAATGTGAGTGGGAGACAGCACATGGTGACTTTTCAATGCATAATTTGGACAAAGCTGAAAGGAATTCACTGCAAAACCAAATATGCTTCTAACCTGTAGGTTCTTTTTCCATGCCAAATTTTAAAGTTTTGCAAGCAATGATTGTATGAGAGCTTATTGATGTAGGTATGAGACTGTGATGCCAGGTTTTGACTGATCCTCAATTAGGGTGTCCGTCATTTTGATCCTGAGAGTCAGGTGCTAGTTTGGAGGTACCAGTCTGGTCCCAGCCTCTCTGTACTGGAGCAGCAAACCTATCTTTGGAGATGAGTCAGTGATGCAGGTAGGTCAGCCCACAGTCCTGTGAGCGCTTCTGGCGGCTGCTGCTCTCGTCACCAACAGGGCTGTGGGGCAGCAAACTGGTGAGGCACCATCTCTCACTGCTTCTGCTGCCATAGTGGCTCCACTGCAGCACATTCCACTGTCCCTGCAGCACAGGAGGTGAGGGCAGCAGCAGGCTGTGGCAGGAAAGCCTTTGGGCTGTGCTGGCTGGCATCCAGAGCTCGGTGGGTCAGGACTGGAAAGTCCTTCCTATGTTCTAGTACTGCAGTATTCAGCTATTCTCATAACTGGAAATTTTAAATGGGTATCTGTTATAAAAGTAGACTAGATCTAGGTATCTCAACAAATTATGTCCTTAGTGGGGTCCAGATTTCTTTTCCTGCAGTTCCTAACATCATCTCGATGTGATGTGATATCCCTCTTTCTGCTGGCTTTGTTTCTGCTTCAGGTACTGCCTTTCAATGACTAACTTTTGTACCTGTCTATTTTTAAGGGTTTTCTAATCATCCTTATGAAGTTGTCAGTGACTTTTTTTTTTTCCTTTTAAGATTCTCAGATGGCCCTGCATGATAGGCATTTCTCTGTGGGTTTTGCTTTGCTTGAACACTTCAACAGTTGCCACATTACAATAGTTGCTAGTCCTTTAGTTGGTATAAGAACTCCTTTCCTTTGCTGTGTTTTATATTCTTAATATGAAGGCAGGAAAAGGCATACATCCAGAATTGTTTGCAGTTTCATTTCAGAACTGCACTATGGATCAGAAATGCTAAGGTGTCAGATGGATTAGAGACTTAAGGGAATTTATGTATTCCATAATCATAAGATAGCACAGCTAACAAATTACAGCAGTACTAAAGAGGCTGTTGGTATTTTCTTCAGAAGGTTACTAGCACAACTACTTACCTGAGCTGGTTGTCTATCTTGGAAATGCAAATCAAGCCCAACAGTTTACCTTTGTGAGATGATGTATGCTGTCACTTTATGCACCAAAATGTAGTATTTAATTAAAAAGGAATTTGAGAGGACATACAAAAATTACTGTGATGGAACAAATGGCCCTGGTTTTCATAGTTGTACATAATAATCTAACATTTTACTGATTAGGTCTCATCATAATAATGTTTAAGTTTTTCCTATAACTAAATTGCATGTTTTTCCCCTCTCCACCCCCAGATAAGTGGAATTGTTGTTCACTAAATTAAGCCTTCATTATACAGATTTTTCTGTTCAACATGTAAACCATGTTCTCTCCAATTTGTAGATTCTTGTGGACACTGTTTGGGCTTTGTCCTACTTAACAGATGGTGGAAATGAACAGATACAAATGGTGATTGATTCGGGAGTTGTACCTTTTCTAGTTCCCCTTCTGAGTCATCAGGAGGTTAAAGTTCAAGTAAGTCTGATTCAGTTGTGTTTGAATAGTCCTTTGTACGCCGTTTGCTAAAAAATGTGCCTTACAGTATTTATTAGTGGAGTTAGTGAGATGAACATTTATTGCTATATTTTGTGCAGGTAACACTGAAGAAAAAATGTTACCTACACTGGGGGAAAAAAAATTAAAAAGAAAGAAAACTCAAGCAAAACAGTACTACTAGAGTTTTAAGTAAAGTGACAGGTTAAACATTAACTTCTGTTGTGTGATTACCAGAGATGCCTTCCTTTTTTAGTCCTAAAATATTTAATGACAACAGATTTTACGTTTTCCAGAATTCAAGTAATATGCACTCTTTCTGTTGCTGCATACATGGGTGTGCATAATCTATCTGAATAGCTCATGGAAATCAGTCTTTTGGAAACTTTAGAGTATTGAAATATTTGCAAATGCAGAGTCATTTTAGTAAAGTAAATTTATAATTAACTGTGAAAGGTTAACTGAGCTTACTTGATTAATTTCAAAGACAATGGGAAACTAAAAGTTAACGTGTACTGGGTTTTTTATGAACCATCCACTGTAATACAGAGCTCTTTTGTGTATCTGCATTTGACATATTTGTTTAGTTTGTACTTTGGATGAGATTTGGCTGTCTTGAAATTTGTCAGACTAGTTCACTTGATGAAAGAAGTCTCCCCAGTATTCTGTCACCTGTAAAGCATTTACTGACCAGTACATAAAGATGTAAAGTCCATTTCTGAAAGTCACCCGAGACTCAGTAAGTAGTTGTGAGGTTTTGAATACCCTAGTGGGGAGCTGAATGGAGAAGGGAGCAACCTCAGCAGACATAGAGCCTAGGAGCTGTTACTGGAATTGTAACACAGATCAGGTACATAATGAATTAATCTTCTAAGGTTTTAATATTCTTTAAATTTCTAATCTTTGCACTTTTTGAGTTGAGCTGCAGTGCATTTATTCTGTGATGTACTGTGTCTTTTGATGAAACAGTACCCATTTTTCTGATGTAGCTCAGAGGATGAAGTGCTAAATTGTATTTTGCAAAGTGTTCTTATAAAGAGACATCTTAAAATAATCTTTGTTATAGCATAAGTAACAGCAATGTCTTTAACATGCAATTTTTTTTCCTTCCCACTTTGGATATTCAGACAGCAGCACTGAGAGCAGTAGGCAACATAGTAACTGGTACTGATGAACAGACACAAGTTGTTCTCAATTGTGATGTTTTGTCTTATTTCCCGCATCTCCTGACGCATCCAAAAGAGAAGATAAACAAGGTATGATTTGCTTCTTCCTAATTTAGTATTTTTTTTAAAGAAATAAAACAGTAGCCTGTGGAATATTACAGAAGAATTTCCTACAGCCGTTATTTCCAGCAGTTTTGTATAAAGATGCAGCCTTTGAGGCTGGTGCTTAATTAGGACTGAAACCAAACAGCCATAGTGAGTATCCGTGCTTTGGTGTTGATGCCTCATGGGAGGACTGAAGGGTTTTGCTTTGGAGTGTGATACTTTTTCTTTTCATTTGCAAAGTGAGTAACTGGCTAACTTCAGTTACGGTTTTTCATAATTTTGGTTGAGTCCAGTGAGTTGCATAAGACTGATTCAGTTTTCCCACTCCACCTTTTCATAGTGAAGTTTGTTCTCTTGTTCATCTTCTCCTTCAAGGAAGGAGGGTGTATCACTGTCCTTTCCTGAAAATCGTCTCTGCGTTTCATCTCCTTCCTTTTGGCAGAAATAACTTCACTGCTGCCAGGATTGGGTAGAATAAGGAGAGTTTGATGAAAGTGGTCAGTGCCTCATTTTCCAGAGCTGTATTTCATGTTGCTTGCATTTTTTTAGTCATTGTGCCATCTTCCATTGCAAAGATGGTCTGGCTGAGGAGAAGGCTTTTTTATTTAGATTATGTGATTCCCCCGTAGAGTGTATCGTTGAGGAGAAATCTATTTGTGAGGAATCTCTTTTCTTCAGGCCCTGTCAGCTGTGAAGATCTCTGAAGAAGTTATCTTTGACAGTCAAACTAATGTGATTTATTTTTGCCTGCCCTTTTAGCTCTTACGAAAGATGATGAAGAGCTCTTTTGAATGCCAAGGAATTATTTTTGTACAAGAGATGTCCAGAAATGCTTTGAGTTTTGTTTCAAGTCTATATTGTGAGAGGCAAATAGAAATAAAAGCAAGATACACATCCCTAAAAAAGTGGGAACCCATGTTTTTTTTCCTGCAGTGCTTCATAATTGCCTGCTTGCCACATCTTTTACTTAAGATTGGAGCCTTTTTAAGATGTTCTGGACTGACAAGTATCCCTCTGTAATTGGGAATTTGTAACTGCCATGTGATAGGTGGTAGCTATGTGGATGAACGTACTGAAGGAGTAACTGCTGACCAGAGTCACAGGACAGAGTGTCCTGTGTGATACTTGAATGAGCTTTGTGGACACCACTTCATGTTCCATGAAGAAAATACGTGGTCGAGTCTTCCTTTTATCATAACAGAAAGCTACTACTGAGCTGTCAGTAGTAGGATTGCAGGATAAGTCCTTTTTTTATGATGCTTTACCAGTTTTCCTGTTTTCCTTGCAAAACTGATTGAAAGTTTAAAGCTTGTCTGTGACTCCAGCAGTGCAAAGTGGATATAAGGTTTACATCAGTATTGCTCCTGAGGTATGGAGACACTCCTTGTGTGAGAGAGAATCTGGCCCTGTGAATCAATCATACTAATTTTACATTGATTGCCTGATGTCTTTCACAGTGCAATAAAAGTTTGTGTGCCAGAAGTGCTACTGAGGAGGAGGCTTGTTTAGTGATTGCTCATGGTATGAATTTAGGTTTTGAGGTGGTGAGGTTTGGTTGAGTTCTTTTTTTCATCTGCTGACTAGTTTTTAAAAGTGTTTTGCTTTTTTGCTTTATCCCATTGTAGGAAGCAGTTTGGTTCCTTTCCAATATCACAGCGGGAAACCAGCAACAAGTTCAGGCTGTAATAGATGCTGGGCTAATCCCCATGATCATACACCAGCTGGCTAAGGTCAGTCAAGCTATCAGCTATGCAAGTTGTCATCCTCTTTTTATAAATCTGACATGAGGAGTTTGTGATTTTTAATAAGTTTGACAGATGTTTCCATGCTGATTTTAATGAGCTATTAATTTTTTTTTGTCAGGGGGACTTCGGGACACAAAAGGAAGCTGCTTGGGCAATTAGCAATTTGACAATAAGTGGGAGAAAAGATCAGGTATGTGATTTGGGATTTCAAGCTGTCACTAAAATGTTGCACATGCAGCCATTTTTGTAAGAAGCACAATGTTGAAAGCGTTTTTTTATTTTTAATTATTTAGGTTGAATACCTTGTACAACAAAATGTAATCCCACCATTCTGCAATCTCCTCTCAGTAAAGGATTCTCAAGTGGTACAGGTGGTGCTGGATGGCCTGAAAAACATCCTGATAATGGCTGGTGATGAGGCTAGCACAATAGCTGAAATTATAGAAGAGTGTGGAGGTAGGAGCTTACTAGACTTATAAAAAATTTAATTTTCTGGATGTTGTTCTGTCTTCCCCTTGCTGCTGTTGATGTTTACTGCAGTGTTATTTACCATGGGCTACTTGAGTAAACAAGGGAGGCGTGTTACTTTTTTTCTGTTTAGTTCAGTTTGGAGATGGCTGTGTAGAGGCAATTGTTAAAGGAGCTTTCTGTAGCTTGGGTATTTTTTAGGCTTCAATGAGAATTGTAATTCTTTTCATTTGATAATTGCACGTACTCTGTCCTGGTAAAACACACTATTCTTGCTCTAGTTCATTGCCTTGAAAGCAGTTTTAGGATCATAGTTTCATTACAGACCAAAGCTGGATGAGGAGTCTTTTTAATATCACAATCCAAGTAGTAACATATGCTAATTAATGTATTGTAGTAAAGAGATACTGAAGAACATAATGCACTGGAAGATTTTCCCCTTTGTTATTCTATATCCAGTTTGAAAATGGGACTAGCTGCTTTGTCACCTTGCTGTTTTAAACTTACAGGCAACACACAAATGCAGGCACTTCTTTTTGGTGATACATAGAAAGCACAATGATAAAACCAAAAGTTATGTAGTAGACAGAAGTTTTAAAAAATAGAGTTTTATCAAAACAAAGAGAAGACTCCATTTTCCATTGTTCATAAAATGGAATATTCCCTGGCATGTAAAGTTCACAAACTACTTCTCTTTCCTCTGAGACAAAGATAGCTGCTGTGTAGATCACATTTTCAAACTGAGCTATATCTTTTCTAGTGTGTTTCAGTAGTAATGTTTAATCATTTTTCTTGTTTCTTAAAGTAGTCAGTAACTCTGGTTTAATCTTACACAACTCTTCTCCATTTCCTTTTATTCAGGGTTAGAGAAGATCGAAGCCTTGCAACAGCACGAGAATGAAGACATTTATAAACTAGCATTTGAAATTATAGATCAGTATTTCTCTGGTGATGATGTAAGTATGCTAAAGATGGGAGAGTATATGCACTGTGCTGTTAGCTTAGTGACTACATTGTCGCTGTTCCTCAGTTCCAGTGGTCATGAACATACATTATCTTCAAAGTCAGTTTTCCTGGTCCTGGTTCAGTACAGTTTCCCTCAATTTAAAGTCTTTGAAGAGTTTCTCAATACTAGGACTTCTCTTCAGCAAAATCAAGAGGACTACTCTAGTTTTGCCTAACAAATTGATTGATGCTGACTTAATTTTGTCACACTGACATGTAATTACTTGTGATTAGAATCTAAACATTTCTCTGTCTCTTTATTTTCTCATACATCAGTCTTTGGAAGGGGCAGCAGATCCTTACTTTCAGATAAATTTTTGTATTTCAACTCTGTATTTGCTCAGTTTGGATTCTGCAGTTAAAAGAGTCATCAAAACTATTAACACTTTCTGCAGCTGATTGTTGCCATCCAGTATTTTGTTGCACCCAGGTTAGGTATTTTGACCCTCTGGTTCCAGCTCCTCCTGCTACTGGCTGCTTGCGAGTTCCTGAGGAGCACTTCAACATGCAATTTGAAGACAAATTATCTTTTCTAGGCTGTCCAGGGTGTCTGTAGTTTTGCAGCCTAGCAGAGCTATGTTTTCAGTTCTTCTCTTAAATTGAACTCTCCAAATGCCAGCTCTAATTTCAGGACTCAATAATCTTCAATTCATGGGCCCATCAAGTGACTGGGAAGTTAGTGAGCAGAGGTTAAGACATGTGAGAAGTTCCCTATGCCAGTAGTGATTCTGTGAGCAGTGTCTTAGAGTCTCCATAGAGACTGTTGAGACTTCTGTGTCTAGCTGAAGAACACAGTCTGGTTGATGTGGGTGGAAAAATATCCCTGTTGAGGTTAGTACTCCCTTTTGTGCATTTATTTTTTATATTAACGCAATTTAATATATGCCTGATGGGCTGAATCTGCCTCCTTTACTCAAGAGAAGGACTTTCCTTCAGATTGTTATATTGTTACTGTGTTTTCTGGAGCTTCTGAAACTTAAAATTGTAGAAATTCCATGATTGCTCCAGGGAGACAAGAGATTGGTTATGTTAGCCTCATTGGCAGTGGTAAGATGGACTGTCCAGGAGTATTCTTACCTTCTGTCACTTCAGGATCTTCTGTATTCTCATGAGATGTTGCTGGCTGCTCGATGTCCCTTCATTGCTAATCCTGTCTGCTTCTTTGCTGAGCCCTGTAAATAAAGTGCACAGCTTGTACTTTAGGACCAGCACTAAAAGTTTCTTCACTTCAGCGTCTTGTGTTAAAGGCAGGTGAGCTTAGGTAGGGTTACTTTGTAGTACCCCTGCAGAAGGCAGAAGTGCTGATTTATCAAAACACAAATGTTTTGCAAAGCATTCTGAAACCAGACTCAGTCTTCATGTGGGCATGACGTGCAGATTGTTACTGTCACCAAAGGCCTCAGTCTCTTCCCCCCCGTTTGGACAGTGTCACCCAAAGTAAAGAGAAAGATTTTAGGTGAGTCAGTTCTGATCTGTGCACTACTGCAAGGACAGGTCTCAGAAAGCTGTTCAGACCCCCACACAAGGGCTCTTTCCTGCTTCAGAATGACACAGAGTCTCTAATGAGGCTCAGAGAACAGGTGCAGCCGGTGATTTGCAGGATGGGTGGGGTTTAGGTGGTGCATTTTGTTGCTACTGACCATGTTATTTGCTGTTCCTTGAGGCTGTGAATACCTAAATTCTAACAGCTCTGGGGAAGGTGGGTGAAGTTGGCTGCTGATTCCTTTCACTCTGTATCCATAGAGCAATGAAGTACTTCTCGTTTAAAACCAAATTCAGATTGTGCTTATGAGACGTATATAAAATTGCTCTGAAATAAGTAGTTCTAAGTCCTTCAAATTCTGATAGGAGATACTAAGAACTCTTTTAAGCTTTATATAAGTATTGCTATCAGCTGATGATAAAAAAATATTTTCATGTTGAAAGAAAATGGGAGAAAGTACAAAACTAATTTTGGAATCCACAACTAGTGATTAGCCAACTCCAGAAGTACTAAAAATTGGCACTGAAAATTAAACTGCGCAGCTAAAATAGCTACTGCTTTAACCAAACAGCAGCAGTGTCCCTAACCATTACAATTTTCTGTTTTCCTGATGGTATTAGAACAGAGTTAGCATGTTGTTCTTTTTAAACATATTTGAGGAATTGAATTGGAAAAATGGATCTAATTTTATTGCAATAATATTTAAAAAAAAAGAAAAATATGAACATTTGTGAATCTCTTCTCTGTGTACCCAGTTGTGCAGGGAATCGGCCTCTCACGTGTTTCTGTTGTGTTTTGTAGATCGATGAAGACCCCAATCTCATTCCTGAAGCCACTCAAGGAGGTACTTACAACTTTGATCCAACAGCCAACCTTCAAACAAAAGAATTTAATTTTTAAGTTCAAAAAAAGTGCAGCTTCTCTTGTCCCACACCAGTACGAAGCACCACCAGATGGCTACCAAGTGAAGAAACAAAAGGCTCCAAGACACACATGCCTCTTCGTTTTGATGCTTCTAAAGCAAGCCATGTATTGGTCACTTTGCAGTTGCCAAACATCACTATCACATGGACTGTAAATGCATATGCATGATCTCTTAAACTGTTTCAGAATTCTTTTTAACAGTCCCAACTACCTTTTTTTGCCTTTTTCCTGGTGCCACATGCTGACAACCGCAATCTGCAGTTTTGTTAAGAATATTCCATAGTGGTGGCACATTGGCTTTCCACGGAAAAGTAGCTTCTTTGGAAAATGGTGCGCTGTGGATCAAGACACTTTGGTATGATGCATACATTTTGGAAGACTTTACAGGGGCCCAGTTTGCTCTGAGCCTCCATCATCGTCCTCCACAAACATATTTTCATAAACTTTATGTGGAAGAATAGATTCAAAAATGCAAGCCAAATGAATTTCATTGGTGAAACTGAAATAAAAATAACTTATAAAAACACAACACTTGGCAATTGATTAAACACTTAAGTTTAAAACAAACGAAAAAACTACTTCAGCTATCAGTAATTGATGTGTGTTCATTAACTGCCTCAGAAACCAGGGTTGGAGAATGAACTGTAGATTTGGACTGGTAAAGCTTTTGCCATTATACCTAATTTTTGAGAACAGCGAGCCCTATTTGACCACTCACTTCAGCCTGTGTGTTCCTGCTGTTTTGAAGTAATCAAATGCTGTGCATGGTATTTTACCTGAGCTACAACCTGTTATGGACTTGAACTTCTGTTTAAGCTGAAAGCAAGAGTCCCAGACTGTAGAAAAAAAATTCTGTCCAAAAATGTATTAGTTAAAAAGAATCTTGCTTTCAACTTTCAGTAGTCAATATCTTCTGTTTTAAATTGATAATTGGATATGGTTGATTTATATTGGGTTTAAACTGTGGAGCTTTCATGTTTACTGTAATTTAGTCTTAAAATATTTTTTACTTAGTAACCAGTGCTTATGATGATGTGGTTGGCAACAAACCAGCAACTACTTAGAAGCGTCATAAAAGCTTCATTCTTGGAGTATTGGAAGAGTAATTCAGAATTTAGTCTCAAATCTTATTCATGTGATTAAAAACATACAAACTGGTTGATGTGTGAGGCTGTATCGAAGCTGCCGTTACTCAGCATAAACCTGATGTGCAGCGCACATTAAATAACTTTATATAAGGTATGTGAAGTCATTGCTTTTGGAAAATCGCCTGACCCAGTCACTTTCAAAGGGATTTTGGTATTGCTGGGGCGAAGATCGGTAATTTTGAAATTCTGTAAGCTATCACACAAACTGGTTTTGTTGCTGTTGTTTACTGGGTGTAATTTCCCAATGCATTGATGTGAAGGGATAGAAAAATCTAAACTAATTTAGTTATTGGATGTGGGTTGTATTTACTGTGATGAAGATAAGGACAGATGCCATCAGAGCTTTGTGGATCAGCTGTTTTTCCACTGATGAACAACACATAGCAGGTGTGCATTCATTAAATATATATCTGCCAAGGTGGAGCCACTTTAAAGAGTGAGTTGTCTTGTATCTCAGCTGGATACAAGCGTATGTTTAAACTGCAAGATTTTTACTTGCTAGATAATCTGTTTTAATATAGTGGTTTGGCCTCTGATTATTTATAGGTTTTATAAATTTTAGAATCAATTTCTCTTTAAGGTGGCTCAGATTTTTCAACTCTTGTGCACATAAAATTGAGTTGAAGTTCATTGTGCCTTTTTTCTTTTCCCAGAAGTTGAGTTGAAGCTTCATATGGTAACTGCATCCTATTCACACACTATAGTCTAAAATCTTGAAACTGTGTGGTGTTCGCTAAAAAACTAAACAATAAAAAGTCAAAGTTAGGTAAGGTCACAAAGTTTTTGTGAAATTAGAGTTCCAGCAGATGCTATTGTGAACAAATATTTCCCCCCTTCTAATTCAATCTAGTCTTCTTTACGCCATATAGACTGATGCATACCCAGTTCAGCCTACACTCACTGTTATTCTAGAGATTACATACAAATTGATACTGAAACAATTTTCCTCTACTGTAAAGATTCGATCCTTTTCTTGCACTCAATGCATTACAATAAAAGTGAACATCAGAGAACTGGGTAAGGCAGGACAAAGTGCTTGCTCAGTTCTTTCTGCTGTGACCTTATCAGCTTTTGATTGGGATTGCACCATTTCATAGTTAATAAAGGAAACAAAGTATATTGCTGCACTTTTACGTTTTCAGAACAGTGTTTAAAATTGCATTGTTTTTATTATTTTTTTAAACTATCAGTTAAAATAGACTAAAACGTTCTTTCAAAGAGGCATCTAAATGTGTTCCTAATTTTGTATATGGGCTTAGGTTTTGTAACCAATAAAAAGCTGCTATCAAATACTATAAAAACATTCAAGAACTTATTTTGAAGGTTATGGAACTGCTTAGTCTTCATGGATTGACTTAGGGGTTTTTGTCTTTGACTAGATATTAGTTAGCAGAACTCCGCATCAAAGTTTGAAGTATGTTACAAGTATGAATAAAGTAAGCTAATGCAGTCATCTCTGAAACTTTGGATACGGAGTTTTATACTTTGTATGGAGATGTTTCCCAGGTGTGTACAGGGGGCTGTGCTAGGTGGGCTGCAGCTGCTCTATGTAATTATTGAAATAGTGACTTCAGTTCAAAGGCCTGAAGGTGGACCAAGAGTGTCAAGGAACTTCCACAGTTGTCTTCTACCTCCAGAAACATCCTTTCCAGGCTCCTGGTGTGAGGCTGATTGCTGATTCAGCACTAATTTAAGCTCAGGATGGTGCACAGAGGGGCCCAACTCCTGCCCAGTGTGGGTTGGGAGGGAGCGTGCACCAAAACTGGCCTTGGGCTGGACAGCCCTTCATAGCCAGCATCCCTGCCCCCTGGCACAAGTGACCCCATTTGGGGTGCTGCTTTGGAACAGCTTGGCACCATCAGAGACTGGCATTGTCCAGCAGCCTCCTAATTAGTACAGTCCTGCTTTCATTACGGTGTAGCACCAGCGGAGGGAGACCACTTGAACTGTTTGAAAGGCGCCTGTGACTGCAACTGTGGCTTTGCCATCCTTTCTCTGTGTCAGTCGGCTGAGTCCCCTGGAGAAACCCCTGTCCCCATGGGTGAGAGATGCAGATGAGCTTCCAGTGCTGTATTTAAATCTTTACAAGTGCTTGTCCATGGGGATATGGAGGACAAAGATTTCATGAAAACCTAATTACCACTTCCAAAAGCTGTTTAATCCCTTTGGTTCATTCAGCTTTCAGTTGACAAACTGACCTGTGTTGGGTTTTGCAACCTGTTAATCATCCTTTAGGTCCTGCCTAGAGGACTTGAAAGACACTACATTGGAATAAATAATGCATTACTTTAAGACATGTCTTACTTAGAGTAAAACCTAGATTATATCTTAATGTTCCCCATACTTCTAAAAATATGGAGACTTCCATTTTATTTGCATGATTACTAAACAGAGAAATAAGTAAGAAGAGCCACTGTCAGGCAGATTTTTAATTAAAAAAAATCAATCTCAGTGAACTGAATGATAGTTGAGGCCCACTTTGTTATTCTGCTCTTCTCTAATGCCCTCTAGATTCTGAATGTCTTTCAAACTAGTCCTTTCCACCAAATGCAGTGTGTTGTGTTCCTTCTATTTTGTTGCATAAAGAGTGCTCCTTTTTGTGGCATAATTATGCTTCTATTCAGACATATGTAGGACAACAAATTATGCCAAGCCATTAGGAAGCCCTTTTCAGGAAGAAAAGGAAAAAAACCCAATCAGTACAAAACTGTGAGCTCCAACAGGCGAAACCTTGGGAGATCTTGCTGCAGGGGTTTGTCATGATTGTCACTGTCACCTTGACAGCAGCATGAGCTGCACGGGTCTGCTTCAGGCTGGGACATTACTTTAGACTGCTCAGGAAAACTGCCTCGTGTCAAGATGCAGAGTTAGGAGCTAGAGCAGCTTTCTGCTTCCCTGATCCTGGTTTGTGCGTGGATCATCCTGCCATAGGAATGGTAAGGGGCAGGTCTGCTCTGTGCTGCTGGCTTGGCCCCGGAGCTCTCCAGCTGCTGCTGCAGACACACGAGCAGCTTGGTGCTCAAATGCACTCATGATACAGCTTTCTTGGGCAGCATCCCAGTTTATAATTGATTTTTTCCCAACCTTAGCTGTAAGGATTTAATATCAGAGAGATCGCAACCTCGTGCATCACACCTAAGATTGTTAATAGAATGAAGGTTGAAGGCTTCAGGCTGCTCTCTGCCTTCACCTACAGCAATAGAGTAGGGGAGAGTCACCACACAACTTCAGAGGAAAAATGGCAAGTTCTGTGAAGGATTTAGATACCCTGCAGGGAGACTCTTCCCTGGACACGGTGGGGGAACTGCAGGAGGAGATTGGTTGTCCGTTTGCTCAGTACATTAAGTAGGCTCCAGGGACACACAGAGATGTGGAACATGGGTTAACCATCCTCTTTCCTAGGTTGGGTCCTGTGGAAAACTGGTGGTTGGATTTTTTTAATGTGCTGGAACGAAGTGTAAGGGAGCTCATGTCTGCATCTGTTATTTGCAGGCTGATCATCTTTAGTGGCTTTATTTGTTTGTTCTTAACCCAAACTCATGGAGCCAGATGATTGCCCATACAAAACTGGTTGTACACGAAGAGGGAGGATGAAATTGAAATATTTTGCCAGTGGCTTCAGCAAGTTCAGTTCTAGGTTTGTGCAGAGAAATGCTTAAGGGAAACTGCAGCTCTTGCCCTGAGATTAGACCCATCACTGTTCCTTTCTGTTTGATGTAGTTCACAGCTGGTTTCCCCTGCATTTCATACTTTTATATCCTGGTAGAGCTCCCTGAAATCTGCATACTGCCTGCATTTTATAATATTGAAAATAATTCCTTCTCTTCTTCCCATGATGATCCCAGCTTACAGGAGGTCTGGCCCAGTAATTGTGAGAGTATTTGACATTGGTTCTCTAGTAGTGGTTTGCATGGTCTTATGGTTTGTCATTTTAAGCACGGCAGCACATAAATCTCAGGAGGTGATAGGTGTAGAGGGAGCATTTGGACTTGTCAAATTCTCATGTGTAAATCAAATATGTAGAAAATCTCCAAAAATGTGTTGCTTTGTCAAAAGAAAAGTGCTCTTTCGGTTGTTTCACATCTCTCAGTCACTGCCTTTACTGGTTTAGAACAAATCCTGAGAATTTAAAAAAAAAAAGAGAGGTTAACCCCCCCACCTTTTTAATGCATGTTTGGTTCAATTGCTGCTAAAATGTTGCATCTCACATGGAAAAATTTCTGTCCAAAGGGCTCATTTGTGAACACTTACAGGGAGCTGGATGTGCTGGATACTTAGCAATAATGCTCACTTCCAGCTCTGTAATCTCAGTCTCAAATTCTCAAATTTCAGGGCTCTGTGCTGAAATATTTAACCCTTTGCTGAGAGAAAAGGGCCCAGTCCAAGGGGAGTAATTAACAAAGTGGCAACTTGCTCCTGCAGCAGCAGCATGTTCCTTTCTCCCTGCTATCGAACTGCTGGGGTTTTAAACACAACCTCGTTGTCAGCAGCACAGAGCCAAGTGTTTGCACTGAGCTTTGTGTGGCTATCGGTATCCAGGGAGGTGTTTTTATGGGAACTCAACCAGAGGTTTGTTCTTGAAACATTAAAAATTGATGGAAAGGGAAGAAATCACTTCTTGTAAAGGTCACAGTATTTGATATTTTAGTCAACATCTAAACTCTTGAATTTTTTCATGAGTTTTACTGACCTCAGTTGTGTATTAGCTTAAATTTAATAGAAGAAAGATTTGGCCCCTAAAGATGGGAAAGAAAATGTGAAAATTTGAGTCCTGCATGTTTAGAAATGGAAGTTTACAGAGGTCCATGATTTTTCTTGATGTAACCTGGGGGCTGCTTCTCATGCTTCCAGTTGCAAGAATACTGCTACAAGTATTCCTCGGGGCCTTTGTTTGCTCTTACCCCAGTCCCAGTCACCTCCTCAAAGAGAGGCACTGCAAGCACTGAAGTGTTAACACTGAGGACTTGGGGGCTCTCTTCTCCCCCCTTGGAAATCACCAGATAACAGGCTGCTGAACTGCATCCATGTTCCTTCCAACCTAAGATTGTGTGAGAGCTAGAAGCAGTGGCAGAGAAGCAAAAGCTCCTTGCTAGGTGGGTGTCAGTGCTAGCTGCAGGCTCTGTGCCTGGGGACTGACTTCCCAAGTCAGGCTGTCCCCCTCCATTACACCAGAGAAAGTTGCTGTGCACATAATTTGCTCCTTACTTAGTGTGTAGTTGCTCAGGGTTATGAAGTAGATGGCTGGAACTGAACAACTGACTCAAGGCTGCCTGGCTTTTGTTCTGCAGCTGAAATTTCCTGCACTGTTCCTGTTTTTTAGGGTTTGGGTGTTTGTTTTGGTGGGAGTTTTTTGTTTGTTTGTTTGGGGTTTTTTTAAGAGATGTATCATTTATATTGCTATTCTATAACATGCAGTCTCAAAACTCACAGCAGGCATGTCATCAAAAGCTCTTTCCTGGGGCACATCACCTTCAAGAAAATGGCAAGAAGATCCATTAAGTTCCAGCACCAAGAGATTGAAATAATTCGATTAGGATGCATCTCCTGTGAGGAAGATGGCAGAGACTGTGAGGTGCTCCTGTGTGGCCGTGGACTGGGCGGTCAGGGGGCTGCATTTCCACAGGCTGCTGATCCAAGTGACAGGCAAAAGCAGGGCGAGCTGGGGCCAGCCCTGAGGGCACAGGAAGGCACAGCCTGTCAGAAGCCATTCTGTGTCATTTTCAGCCTCTCCCTCTGGTCGAGGCCCCTATCTTTCCCAGAGAATTAATGCTCTAAGGATCTGTTTTCCTGCTGTTTTCCTGCCTCCAGCAGCAGGTGAGCTCCCATGCAGTGGTGGAGGTGGCTAATGGGGTCTTTAGCTCTGCCAGGGGAGGGTACAACAAGGTTATTTGTTACCTCTGCTGATGGTGCTGGGGGCATAGATAGCAATGTGAGTGTTTTTATTATGTGGAAGAAAGGTAGGGTGCAGAAAAGAACAACAAAAATATTGAGTCTGGTTTTTTTCATTTAAGATAGCGTGGCATCTCACTGAAGTAAGTCACAAGTGCTTCTTCCCAGGGGTGAGATACAGGAGAATAAAGGTCTCTCCAAGGGAGAAAGCCTGGGGGAACCAAGGGGTCTAATCAGCACCTTCCTGCCAGGCTAAGGTGCCTGTATCACCCGAAGCCCTGGGGCTGCCTGCAGCCATCTCCAGCAGGACATGTCCTCCACCCTCCCAGTCATTCCTAGGCACTGTCTTTGCAGAGCTGCTTTTCCTCAGGAGCACAGCAGACCCCATGCCCATTCTTCCCAGGGCAGCTCTGGAGACTCAGGATTATTTTCCCATGTTTGCAGCCCAAAATCTGCTCTTCCTGGCTGTTTCCCTTGCTTTGCTAGTGATCGGTCCACCCCATCATGCAGAAATGGGCCATCCTCAGGAATGGTCTGTCATGCTTTGCCTCTGTATTGGACTTCCTCAAGGAACAGGAAGAAGCTACTTCTCCATCCTTGTGAGAGCACCACCCCGAGGCACATTGTGCAGATACCCTACAGCTGGTGCAGTGCTGGATGCCTGCTCCAGCCCTGTACTGGCCCGAACCTCATGTCTCTGAAAATACTGCCTGTGTTGATGGGTGAAGTTTTAGCATTGATCTTCATTTACACCATTTAACGAAAGGACGATTGTCAAGTGCTGTCAAAAACCAGAAAATCTTGAGGTGTAAAGTGTGTGTCTTTATGAGCAGTACAGATTCTCCCCTGATTCTCCAGGAAATGAGGGTCCCAACTCACCTCTCAGCTGGTACTTTTCTTCCCCAGGAAACCCCCAGTTTGGTCTTTCCAAAGTCTTTTCCCACCATTATCAAACCTCCCATGGGCCCACATGACTTTGTTCTCTCTTTGCAGAAACCAGTGGCTTTGTAACCCCAGCACTGTTTGGTTAGAAAGCAAATATTTATTTCTCCTATGCCCAAGGCAAAGTGTTGCTGCAGAGCTGCCGATCACCAAACAGGGATTTTTTTTGCGCAAGTGGTTGTGGTCTGTTGGAAAAAAACCTCATTGCCACATCCAAATGTGTTTAGCCAGCACAGGCCAAAAATAACTAATAAAAATCTGAGGTATAAGGGAGAATTTAAGAACAGTTTGTCAGCTCTGGGAGCTCCAGGGAGATTGTTTCTCACAGCAATTAGCAGACAAGACATTGATGGTGCTGGTCTGGTTTAAAGCATTAGAGCTTTTGAGGTGAGCAGTGTCCAGGTTGGGTTGGAGCAGAGGTTTGTGCTTCTGGTCTGACCACAGAGAGGCGGGTGGGGCACAGGCAGAAGGGTCACGCTTGTCAGGTCTGCGTCACAGCAGCTGGTTAAATTAGCTTTTTCTTTTTCCCTTTTGGCAGGAATTTTATGCAAGTCACACTGTGTGAAGTATGAGATGGGGGGATGATGCACTCCTGGCCATGGATGCATGGCTGAGTTCCTAACCCGAATCCCAGCCTTTACCTGGCATTTTTAGCAATATCCAGATGGCAGGCTCAGGGCTTCAACTCAAGCAAATGCATCATGAAAAAATCAAGTGTGGGAAAGCTTAGATGAAGGCCAGTTAATTATCCCTTTGAAGGCTGCGATGTATTGAACAGTAGTTTGTCATTTGTCTTAATCATTATTGCATGACTGCAATACCATTTGGCACCAGTATTGATTTTTTTAAGAGATGGCATCACACGTGGTTTTGTTCTTTGTTTTTCCTTGGTGAGTTACCTGTGGGGAATCTTTATAGGTGGTATTTCAGGGTTTCTTTAAGAGGAAGAAATGACTTTACAGCTGTTACGTGTATTTAGCAAAAAATAAAGACATTCCAGTGCATATACAGCCTCTCTCCTAACAAAAAGGGGGATTGGAATCTTTTTTTTCCATGTTGTATTTGAAAAGAAAGCTCTTCTTAGCCTTTAAAAAAATTCTTATTGACCTTTCTTCCCCTGAGTATTTTGCAGGTCTCTGGCTGCTGCCCTAACACTCTCCTCCCAGTGTTACATCCGGGAACAGATCCCTCTCCTGTGGCTGCCTGTTCCCTCTTTAAATACTTCATTGGCAACCATCCATGCCCTCACCCTGCAATCCTGGGATCTCGTGGTTCCCCTCTGATCTCAGGCCCTTCAGCAATACTGAAACCCATCACGGAAGCTGCATCAGAAACTGCAGGACAAATGGCACGTAGGTCCATCTGAAAATAAAGCAGTGGTGCCAACAGCAGAAATCAGCTACTGTGCAAGTAGAAACTGTTTTGTGTCATGGACTGGCTGAAAAATGAAAATTGTGAAGAGAGCAGGGAAAAGGTGAGTCATCCTTCCTGTGCTGGTGAAGAGGAAAAGGTGAATCGTACTTCCTGTACTGGTTTTAATGTTGGTTGTTTGGGATTTTTTTTTCCCAGTTTGCTGCTTTCCTGCTCTCTGGAGGTGGATGGAAAACTTCTTGACAAAGATTAAAAAATAAATCTGTGCTGGGTTCATACTCAGGAAGCTGCTTTAAAAACCAGTCCCACAGAAATGT
Organism: Pachycephala philippinensis; assembly: GCA_013397055.1. Taxonomy (NCBI): domain Eukaryota; kingdom Metazoa; phylum Chordata; class Aves; order Passeriformes; genus Pachycephala; species Pachycephala philippinensis. The sequence continues at coordinate 84,533 of VWZT01003462.1, read as the reverse complement.
TAGTAAATCAGTGAGGAATGAGCTGTGCCCTTTCACAAACAGTGTGAAAGAGAAAAGAAGTGTCTTGGTGTCCTTGAAAAAAGCAGCAAGACACGGTAGTAACTCCCACTGCAGTGATCCCAGCAAAACAGAGAAGAGATGGGAGGCCCAAGGGCTGGAATTGCTAATGGGCCTGGGCAGGGAGGCTGCTCTGACAGCTCCAAGCAAGGGTAGATACTTACCTGAATTGCTCATCTCAGTGGCTGAAGGGGTGGCTGGGAAGATTAATGCACAATTATGGATTTTGGTTATGTCACGTAAAGGTTTATACACACCAGAGTGCATCCAGAAAAGCTTCCAAAAAGGAATCTTGAGCACCCAGAGCGGGCTCTGGGACAAATAACCTGAAGGATGCTTCAAATTTGTGAGGAACCTGAAACAAAGTCCCAAGGATTTTTCTTTTACCTGTAACTCAGAGAGAAGCTGTGTTATTTTAGAAATCAGTGCAAAGACTGTGACATCTATCCCGTGCCCAGGAAGATGGAAATTAAGTTTGAGGGTGCTCTCCTAGCTGAAACCCATAAGGAGAGATGTTTTAGGGATCAATATCACTCCGTGTGGCAGGGGGTCTCCTGCAGAATTGCCAGGAAGGAGGTAACAAACTTCCCTCCCTAGAGCTGGCTGCTTCCTGCAGACTGCCATGCTGCTCCCTTTGAACCAGGCAGGAGTTTTGACACTGAAACATTTAAGTGCTGTTGGGTGCAATTACAGCAGTGCAGTGCTCATTAGACTGACTTGTTTTAGCAGCTGTCCAACACAGGAGAAACGAGAAATCATTAGAAGTAAACTCGGTGCTGCTGTTTCAAATATTATGACCCATCATTGTTTTGACAGTCTCTCAACAATGGCATAAATGGGCTGAGTAATGTGACCAAGCGTCCAGAAAAGCCTTATTCCAGAAAACAAGGATGGTAAATCACATGATGCCCCATGAGATGGGGTGTTTTGCCAAATTACTGCTTCAGGGGAAGTGAGAACAATTTCAGCAACTGGAATGTTGCTTCATCAGTTTCAGACATTCAGGATTGCCATTGCCCCATCTTCCCCACCTCCCACCTTGCTGTTTTAATTTTTAATTGGTGATGTCTACAACAGCTGGTGGCCACCTCTATTTGCTGCCAGAGGAGCCTATTTTTTATCTTTTAAAAGAGCTTAAAAAACGCTCAGAGGAAAATGGGAAGGCTTCAGTGCCTCTTTTAACTACCATCAGACAATCCTGTAGAGTCAAATGCAGGCATCCAGAGACACTTGGGAGTAAGACATCACTAGAACAGCCTTTCAGTCTGTGCTGAGTTTACCCTAATGCACAATTCTCTCTTTTGTGCCATGTGAGACACAAGACCAAAACAGCAGCAAACTCAAAAAGGACAAATTTTTTTGGCATGGCAATACAGCACAGAACCTTTTGTGTTGTGCCTCTAGAACTCACATTCAAAATGGCCAACAGGTCATTGGGCACAGGTGTTGGAGCCTTGCGTGCTAGAGGCAAAAAAATGGCCACCTGCAACAAGCTGGAAGTGGATCAACCAGCTTATGTCACCTGCAAAGATTTGAAGACGTGATTTTGTTCTCCTTACCATGCACACAGGTTGTCATGTAATTAATTATATAATTCAGTGCTGTTTAAATACACTCACAATTGCTTAGGCCACACTGACACTGCAGCACTGTTTTATAGCATGTAGTACTTCTACATTAATGCAGCTAAAACAGTTGGGAAGGATTCCTTTATTGAGGCCTTCCTATAAATGTCTGACTCTGTTTCTTCGTGACTGTTTGAGCTCTCTATTCCAGCTGCTGCCTTCTGTGAAGTGTGGCTAATAACAGCACCAGTAACAGCTGGACAATTAATTCCTTAAAAACTGTAAAATGCTCTGGTATGAACAGAAGAGGATTTTGCCATGTATTTCTCCTTGGTGTTTCTAGGCTGAATACGCTGTTCCTTGAAAGCAGCTGATTTCTGAATAGAAACAGAAATGGAAAAGAGAAATAAAAATTTTGTATCCTACCTCTCCCCTTCCCCCATTCATTTCATAATGAAGCAGGGACTACTATGAGATATTTTAACTCTGGATAACAGAATCTTGCATACAGGGAGCCCTCGGGCACACATTTTACAGATCTTTCCAGTGGTAAGCTGAGCAGGATTGGACAAAGACCATCACTGCCACATGGGACCTGGTCCTGCTGAGAGCTGCCAGGGGTGTTTTCATTTGCCCTGGACACAGCTGAGAGTGGAGAGACCTTTGGTCACCAAGCTGCCTGTGCCCATAGGTGACCATGTTTATCAACCATTGCATGTGGAGTGGTCCCATGCAGTTTCAAAAGTCTGATAGACAGGGTTTTGTCTTGGCTGTTTCAGGCCACCATGAGGATATTTAGAGGTTGACTGGCCATGGAGATGTATTTCCAAGCATCTTCAAGTCAGATCTGATTCCTTTATATTTAAACATAATCCAAGGAAAATGAGGGACCATTTTCACAAAACCATTATTTGATACAAATTATGAATGGAGAAAGAAAGAACCATTACAATAAATGCATAAATTAATACACACACATCCTCGAACTGCATCACACCATCAAATCCTGGCTTGCTTCCACGGCTTGATTATTATAATACCTGTAGATGCCGCACTAAAACCAATTAGCTGCTTGGCCATTTCAAGTCTTGAGCTTACTCTGCTCCCATTCAGCCATTCCTTTTAGTGCCTTCCATATTTTTCAGCCAATGAACATGTGATTCGTGCCGAGAAAAAGCAGCATGGGGCACATCCATCCCCCCAAGCAGGGATCACCCCATCCAGATAGATACATCTGGTCTGGGAGCTGCAGAATGAAGAAAACTTCTGTCCCTTGCACACATCTCTGTTGTAATCCATAAATGTCCAAAAGCATCCTTGCTGAACCTCTGGACACACAAGTGCGGTGGATGAGCAGAACATGGTGACAGTGGGACAAGCTGCAGCTAGTGATGGGAGTCCAAGAGATGTGGCCAAAACTGCTCCACGATGGGAGTTTTGCTCAGAGACCCTCCTGGTGCTTTTTGGTGGTCAGGTCCTGGGTGTTTCACGGTGTGTGCCAGCTGCAGCTCTGCTCAGTGTAGGGGGCGCCTGGAGGCTGGAATCCTCCGTGACAAACCTGCTGGCAGCAGTGAGTGGGAAAGGTCCATTCGAGGTTCAGGTTTGCTCTGGAACTTGCCTCCTTTCTTCCAGCCCCATGCTGGGCTGCTCCTGGGATAGGGAGCTCTGCTCTGAGCCCCGCAGCAGCATTCCCAGGATGGCCAGGACTTCCTGCAGGCCCTGGCCAGTGTGGGCACTGCACCCCCGGAGCACCCAGCGGTGCCCTGCCAGCCCCCTCTCCCGCAGCATCTCGCCCAGCTCGGCAGGAGCCAGCGCTCCTGGCACCTCCTGCTTGTTGGCCAGGAGGAGCACAGGGATGCCAGCCATGCTGGGGTGGCTCAGGGCCTCCTCCAGCTCTGCCATTGCTTCTGCCAGCCGGGCCATGTCTGCGCTGTCAAGCACGAAGATGAGGGTGTTGATGTCCTCCAGGTAGTTAGGCCAGCTGGCCCGCAGGCTGTCTTGTCCACCAACATCCCAGAGGGTGAAGGATACTCCACAGGGTGTTTGAAGAGACTCCACGTTGAATCCCACCGTCGGGCAGGTCTCCACAGCCTGGCCGCTCTTCAGTTTGTACAGAAGGGTGGATTTGCCAGCAAAGTCGAGCCCCAGCATGACGACTCGAGCATCTCTTTTCCGCCAGCCTTTGGAGATCAGCTTCCCCATCAAGATACTGCTGCAGCTGTGGGGAGGAAAAAAAATGCAGCCAAAAAAAAGATAGCAAGCAAGCGTATTTCCTCGATGATGTGAGTTAATAACAGAGTGCTCAGTCCTGCTCCTCCGAAACAGCACCTTAGGTTTGCTGAAGAAAGACACGGGCAGCCTGCTTTTTCTTCTCTCTGTAGCTCAAATGAGGTGAGCGTGATTATTTATGAGGTGTGGAGCAGAGCCAGGGAGTGATGTTCAAAACAGCAGTTTCCATACCCCAGCTCCGCTGCCGCTCACTTCTGCTCATTCAGGACCGAAGCGATTGGTGCAAAAGAGAGCTAACATTTTGCAGGAAGAGGTGGGGAGACTGTGGAGCAAGTTTCCTCCTCACCTCATACATAAATAAATGAGATTCTGTTCATTGGCTTGTCTAGGAGAAACCCACCCCCTGCAGGACAGGACAAGGAGGAACCCGGGATTCAGACCAGGGTTACTCTGGGTATTTGCTGAATCACAGATCAAGGGTGGGGATTTAAAGCCTCTTGAGCAACAAGACAGCGATTTTTCTGCCAGTCTTACGTTAAAAAGTACAAAACAAATCACTGCATTATCAGCTTTTACTACCTTTTGTGCAAATGTTAACAACAGCAATTTTAAAAAATGCACACAAGCATGTTTTTTTAATATCTCACTGAAATACAATGAGTCAAAATGCTGTTCCTGGGGCAAAAATCCATAAAATCCTTTACATCAAAGTATTTACGACATTTCAGCTTTCGTAAGTGAAGCAGTCAGTTGTCTGAGAGGACTGAGGTGGCTGAGGGGGTATAAAAATCCCCTAAAAGAACGGAAAACTGTTTAACAAGACACCTGCCCTTGCACTTTACATGCCAGCGGCGAAAATGTGCGGCTGCAACAGCTCCCACCCTCGTTTGTGCAAGGGCGGCTGATGACAACCAGCAGGGTCCCAGCGAAGCCAGTATTTATTCACCTTTATTGGCTGGGTTTTGCTCCTAAGAGGCTGCTCAGAGGTGTGCAGACCACACCTCACAGCAGTAAGGCAGAGCTGCTCTCTAGCCACCTTTATTTGAGAAGGAAATGGGAATCACCCCTGCTTTCCCTGGGACCACGGGGGAACTTTTAACACATCTGTGGGAGATGCAGTTTCCTCAGCAATAATCTCCACATGACAGCTCCATGTCACAACCTCTGCGGGGGATGAAGTTCAGCACAGCACGTGGAAGGGACTGGCTGGTCACTGAGAGGCATATTTCTTCCTCTGAGAGCAAGATACTTCAGTTTTTCATCTTTTACAGAAAGGAAGATGAATGAGAAACAAAAGAGCACAAGGAGTCCAGCCCACTTACGCTGCATGGGATTGCAAGGGGTCCTACAGAGCACGTTTTGAAGATACCTCTGTGATAAATGTCTCTGCCATAGTTAACCCACAGAGCTGGCTGGCACCAAGAGCCTCCACCAGCTTTATGCAGCTTGTGAATGTGTAAGACAGGTTTTAAGAATCACGGAATACCAGGTTGGAAGGACCTCGAGGACCATTCGGTGCAACCAACATTTCAAGGAAAAAGCATGGTCTAAAAGAAGCTCAGCACCCTCTCCAGCCAAATCTTAAAAGTATCCAGTGCTGGGGAACCCACCATTTCCCTGGGGAGATTATTCCAATTGCTAATTGTTCTCATTGTGAGAAGTTGTCCTCTTGTGCACAATCAGAATCTCCCCAAGAGTAATTTGTGCCCGTTACTGCTCATCTTTCCCTCAGACTCCTTGTAAAACGGGATTCTATATGTTCTTTGCAGCCACCCTTTAAATATTGGAACACAGAGATAAGGACTTTCACAAGCCTTCTTTTCTCAAGATTCAGCAATAAAACTGTGCAGCGTATGTTCATGTGTGATCTTTCCTAAAACCAGTCCATAAGTGCAAAATTGGCAGAACGCTCTCTAGATGTGGATAAAAAAAGAGAACTGCAATGCGCAGTGGATTCTGGCCCTTCCGGGCACTGTTTGCACACCCTGAAGTGTGTGTTGCTGCCCGAGGGTTATCCTTTTGTCCATGTTCTTCACTTTTTAAAACAAGTTACATTGGTGTCTGGCTCCTTGATCTGCTTGTTCACCATTTTGGAATAACCTTCCTTCCCATATTTCATTGTCCTTTAAGATCAGTATAGTTGGTGTTTTTAGATATAACAGTGGGTTAAGTGAATTGTGTCTTGATCTTTTCATGTTTCTCCTGCCTTTGCTGCTGCTCATCTTCTCTGAGACTTGGCAGGTAGCTGTGACACACATCTGTTTCATCTGACCAGACATTCACAGTACCGTAATTTTTTTCAAATAAATTAAAATATATGTACAGGAAACAAGGGTGGAGACTCTACCATTCAGTGAATAATTGAGTATTTGAAATATAATGTGATGGAGTCTTTGATGGCATCACTCCCTCACATGCTACAGAAGAAGACTGCTTCTGAAATAAAAAAAAGAAAGGGAAAGGGAAAGGGAAAGGAAAAGGGAAAGGGAAAGGAAAAGGAAAAGGAAAAGGAAAAGGAAAAGGAAGAAATAAAGCCAGAACAAAGGATGCAATTAAGCACTGTTTTACTGATGATTCCCTTCAAGTTTTCTATGGCACAAAATGCAGTAATTCGTGGGCAAATAGAGGAAACTCTATGTTCTTTTTCTGTTTTTACATGCTTATACCCTATGTATTGAACCGCAGCCTATTTTTCTTGTTCCTGACAATTATTCCAAATACAGGGTGCACACTGTGCCTACAGAGCCTGTTCCACCCACAGCTATGTTACAAAAGCATAGTATTTCCAATAAATAATACACACGAGCAATTACAGGTCTGTTTGAGATAGAATGAAAGAAAAGAAAGTAAAAGCAGACAAGATGAGCTCTGAGTGCATCTATTGCTGGAACAGAAAGGCCAGGTACTAAATAATTCAGACATTGTGTTCAGAGAAAAGGACAGCCCCTATTCAAGCTGTGTCTTCTGTGGACAGAGTAAACATTTTTGTCTTGTGTTTCATTTCCCCGAATTCTCAGGAGCAATGCTAATTCCATTTATAGTTTCACAGAATTTCAGTCTATTTATTTGTTTGCTGTTTTTTAGGTATGCATTTCTCTGCTTCCTAGATATGCATCTCAAAAAGCAATAATCAGTGCTAGTAATATGGGAGAGAATGCCCCCTCCTTCCCATGCCCCAAATATTCCAATAAGGGGGATTTTGTCCTGATCACTCTATTCACTGTCATTTGTTTGAACCTGTGCCACCTCTTTGGGAGGCAGCTCCAGGGAGACAACCCTTCGCAGAGCCAGGAATAACAGGTGTAGTTCTGGTCCTTACTGAGAGTGTTCATCCAAATGGCATCTGCTTGGAACAACAAGTAGATCTCGGTCCATTGAAGGCAGAGTGTGCCTCCCCATCCAGACGTGCTTGTGTCCCTGAGAAAGGCCACCAAAGCCACCATGCACCCAGCCCTGCCCGTGTTTCCTGCAGGATCTCCTCACTGTATCGTACATGGAAGGACCACCCATGGAGGGGACATTCAGACCAGCAGCTGGTGAGAAAGACCACTGGGAGCTGAAGGAGGCCCTGGACGCAGGCAGATGTCTTGACCTGGAGAGCCCGCCTGTCTACTGCTGGCAGCCACCTTCAGGGGGACTTCCCCGAGTCTGGCCTAGGAGAGTTCCTTGTGGACCTGCAGGGATCACTGGATTTGACCTAGCCAGTGCCTCAGGCTAAAACCACAACAAAGCCAAATGCGATGGTTCAGGCTTGGAGAAGTTTGGCCTTTTTCTTTCCTGCATCCTGCTCCATTGCTCTTGTTCTGCCCCTGATTTCTGGCATGCCCACAGGAAACTCACTCCTGCTAACAGACTCATGCCAGTTCACTTGGCACATGCCCAGGAAGCTGCCTGTCCCATCAGGGTCAGTGGGTAGCTGTGAGAGCTGGCAGCTGAAGGCAAGCTGCTTCCTCCCGAGACGAATTCCCAGAGGCTTGAAACATGGCTTAGCATAGCCTGAAAGTTACACAAGACAGCCACAGGCTACGACCTGCCCTAGAAAAGCCTGCCTGCAGTGATGTCTCTTGACAAGATATGATTGCTTAAAGTTGTACCAACACCCTCAAGTTCAGAATGACAAGACTCACACAACAAAAGACACAGCAGATGTTAAGCACTTGTCCTTCAGGTGCCCATCAAGCACTTTGAGAGGTGCTGGTACCTCCAGGGCATTCCTGGTGGGGTTGGAAATAGGACATTGTTGTCACAGTCCAGCTCATCCTATGGTCCTTGTTTTCCCCTTATTTCTGGGACAAACATTTGCTGAAGGAAAACGTTTTTTGCCAGCATAACTGGCAGCAGATAGGCTGTCAGCTTTGTGCTTTCCAAAGTTAACTCTTCCCAGTAGGGAATGACTGTAGCTGGAAAGCACAAAAACTCACCTGCTACACCCTCGCTGATGCCATGTCACAGCTCTCAAGGGAGGAAGCTTGGTCCTTGTCTCGGTCCCCACCTGTCTGTCCTGCTGGGACCCACCCCTTTGTTGGAGGCCGGCAGCCACTAGGACACAACATGCCCACAGGTGTGAAGTCCTGCCCAACACAGATGCCTGATGGCCAGGGCTGGGGGTGCTCCTGCATCCCCCCCAGCCCGCCTCCTCCCTGGCTGGGGAGAGTGGGACAGGTCCTGACCACCAGACCCGGCCGTAACTCCCCAAACTGCACCCTGAAAACAAGGTGAGTGTGGAGAAATACGGCACAGAGCAAAGACTTTTTTCCCTCATGTTCCCATCCCTTAGCTGGCAGGTGCTTCAACAGCAGGATGACAAGAAAAGGAAAATTACTTGCCTTGCTTTGATTTCTGTTTGAATTACTATGTCTTTTGTATAAGACTGTAGAATATTTTTCATAAATATTGTCTAGTCTCTAAATTTATAATTTCCAAAGCTGTTTAGAATTTTACCAGGATGCAGGTCCTCACTCTAGACTTACTTATTCAAGTGCTACCCAAATTGGTTTAGTTTTTCCCACATAAATTGGCAGTGCTCTGTGGTTTTCTGTCTCTGTCACTGAAACTCTCATTCCAGGTCCTTCTTCTTTTGTCTTAAATTCACAGATCTCTTTCTCCTTGACCCCTAACATCTTAGCTTTGTCTCCTCAGGACAATTCAAAACTAAGCTTCTTTGGCATCCTTACCTATCCTGACACCATCATTCCCTTTCCTGATACTATTCATTAACTCTTCTTCTTACACCTGGTCTCTATCCCAGCTTAGGTCATACACTCATTTATGCCACATACTGCACACATCCCATTTTCACCTTAGAAACTATTTAAAATACAGCTCTGACTATCGTGAAAGGCCTTAAGCTCAGTTCTTCAGTATTATTAATCTCTAGTTGAAGAGAAAAAAAAAAAAAGAGCAAAAAAAGTGTATGCTTACAAAAATATCAGTGTTATGTGTACCAAAAAAAGGCTCCTGTATCCTAGTATTTGCTCCTCCATCTGCTGAATGTAAAAACCATGAAGCAAGGACTTTTTTGGGGGCTTTTTTTAGTATTCCTTTGGTTTCTATCAAGACGAAGCCCTACAGAGACTATGCAACAATGCTTAACCTTACTCCCTACCTGCACTAAATATAATATAGCTAATATCTTATCTGTTACTTCTGTGGGAAGTAAAAATTACTCCTTGGAGGTATGCTGATCAAGTTCATCTCTCCAGATAAGTCTGTAGGAAATCCTGCTTTGCAATACACAAATCCAGTTCCCTTTAAGGTGGCTTTCCCTTGTTCCAGTTCCAGAGGAAGAAAATGGGATTAAAATGATAATGCAAGTATAGACCTGAAAACGCACTTTGTACAACTTGCCAGGCTCTGGAGCAACAGTGAAGTCTCACTCTCAGTGCTCCTCAGATTCAGGAGGTTTGGGTGCAAAGTTTTGTTTTATCATTTGTTTTTAATTTTAGTCTTAGCTTGCCTGTTCAGGACATTTTATACCAATAAACAAAATTTACTGAAAATATACCGGAAATTATCAACAAGAATAAAAGCTACAAACTCTTCCTTACTACCTTTCTGTCTGGTAAAATGGATGAAAGCAACGAAAACCTGTGAAATTTCAGAAGTTGCATTTTATCTGTCTGGCCACAGAGTGTCAATGTTTTCCCACACATTTCTCAATGGAGAGACTACCTCCAGCGGAATCAGCTCCTGCCAAACAGCAGATGTCAGAGCTCCGGCTTTGATTTAGGGGGAGGCCCTCCACACCCTTTTGCAGCTGGATCACTTTGAAACCGGTTTTGCTGATCAGCAGCTGTAGGTTTGTTTTGTGTGCCTATTATTTCACATCCACGGGAAGCTGCTCATCCACAGGGGTGAGCACAGCAGAACAGAACTGGAGTGAGCTCTCAGCTCCCTGCAGGTCACATTTAGCTCCAGACTGTTTTCACATCAGATTTAGCTGGCATCACATCCTAGGACTCCACAGTTTGAGTGAAAACAGTTAACCTACTGATGGAAAAAAATGCTTAATGAGGAGAGAAACAAGAAACACTTTGAAGAATTTTATTCCTTTAATATCCTTTAACAGGTCACTGCTAGTTGCTGTCATGACTCTTCACTGTTTGTGGTCACTTACAGAGCTGCAGATACAAAACAAACTTTTAAATCCACAATTGACAAGATTATAAATTCCCCCAAACTTGGGTTTATCTATGAGTATGCACACCTTTGTGATCTCCAGGTTCAACAACGTATCCTTAGGAATGAAATTGCAGAATCAGGTTGCATTAGGGTTTGGGCTATAATTCCATGCCATGCTATTCTCCATTTTTAATTTCAAGTGTCCCTACTTTGGTCTCTCGAGGAAAGCCCTTCACAATCACCTGCTGCTGCTATCAAGAGATGTAAGGCGAGGCTGTCGGTGTAAGAGAGAGGGATCAGCAGCTGAGCTGACCCACCAAGGCCAGCAACACACATTATCTGTGTAATGTCTTGGGCAACAATTCCTTTTGTTCTACAAAACTTGTCTCTGAATAGCATTGCTTTGCCTGGTTGGCCTATTTAATGCTTTCATAACATTTCCAGTCGGTCACAACTTTTCCAAGACGGATATCACGTTTCATAATCCTTTTCCTTGCAGAAAAAGAAATGTTAGAAGAAGGTTGCTTTTTGTTATTGTTGGCTTGTACAAAAAGCCACACTGAGAGAAAAAGAACTGAAACTAGTTATTTTCAAGATAATAAAATTATTTCTGCTCTACACAGAGCACGTTTTTAGCTGTTTCAGCTGCTTGTAAAGCTCAGATACAATATAAACTGCCTTAAACTACTGTTTAAGGACTTACTGCATGATAAAATTGGTGTGAAAACTAATTAGTGATAACTAATAGGAAAAAACATAAACCCATGTGAATAAAAAAAAAAACCCTGACTCAGAGCTTGTGTTCTGGTGCTTGTTAAAACAACTGGGTTCCTGCATATGGTAACTAAGCAGGGCTGTCCTGCAGAACTACAATCACAGTTCTGTTTATGCAGCTCCACCTTTGCACCATTTCCTAGCAATGTCAGGAAAGGCAGCTGTTCTTGACAGACAATTCCTCTGCAAAGCCACAAACACAAGCTGAAAATAAGTGTTGTGTATGTTCCCTTTCTGGCTCTTTTGGGCCTCCCATGGAGGCGCTGATGACACTTTTCCATGTATCTTATTTATGCCTTTTCTTTCTGTTGATTCAGAATTCTCACAATGTATTCAGCAGTACTTTCCTTACTGCCAGCAGCACGGTAAGCAGCAACTTGGCAGGAAAATTCTCTTTTTACCCTGGACCTACCACTGTGCTTTCCTTGCCTCATATTCCAGGGCAGAATTTCTTCAGCATCACTGATTCCCTCTCAGAGCAACTCATCCACACTTGATCCTGGGGTTACTGAAATTAATTTTTTTTTTTTTTTTTTTTTTTAAATTACAATTTCTTCTTTGAATTTAGCTTTTTCTTAAATTGACCACCACCAAAAAGAGATTGATACTTCCAGTGGGCTTGACCCTCCTGTTTTATGTTTCAGATCCATCAGCTCCAGACTCCCTGCAACCCCCAGCTGCCTTCTGACCCACTGTCAGGAAAAGAAGTAAATTTGGAGAAAGGCTGAAGCCATTTCCTGGTAACAACTTTGTATTAACAGAACTCTCTAGGGAAGGCCAGTTTCCAATCTTCCCTTTCCTGGATCCTCCCGCACCATTCCATCAGCTACTTGATCTGCAGGTGTTGAAACGGAACAGTAAAGGGACAAGACTGTGCCAGTGCGAAGGTCTAGCAGGGCTTTATATATTGCCTAAATACCCTTGAACGAAGAGAAGTCGCTATGTGACCGGGTCAGAAGACCCTTAGCCCTGTCTCTGGGATCCCCCTGGACTCGGGCCTTCCTGCGCCAGCCTGCAGCAGAACCAGCAGGAATCGGGCCCCAGCCGGGCTCTGCTCAGCCGCGGCCCGGGCAGGGAGCCTGGGCCGGCCGCAGCCGCCCCTCGCCTTGCCCTCGGCTCCGCGCCCGTGAGAATGCTGGGGCAGACCGGTGCTATCAGTTCAGGAAGAACCCTGAGGTGCTGGAGTGCGTCCAGAGAAGGGCAGTGAAGCTGGTGAAGGGGCAAAGTCTTAGGAAGAGCGTCTGAGGGAGTTTAGGGTTGAGGGGATTGTTTAGCCTGGAGAAAAGGAGCCTCAAGGGGAACCTCATCGCTCTCCGCAGCTGCCTGAAAGGAGGGTGGAGCCAGCTGGGGGTCGGCCTCTTCTCGCGGGTAATTTATTGGCTGGACAGCGGGACAAAGCCTCAAGCTGTGCCAGGGGAGGTTTAGGTTGGACATCAGGAGG
>VWZT01003462.1:22128-71484 GCA_013397055.1 Pachycephala philippinensis | reverse complement strand
GAGGCGCGGGGGCCGCGCCGGGCGGAGCGGCCGCGGGGAGCCCGCCGGGAGCCCGCCGGGACCTGCCGCGGGCACCGGGTGAGCAGCGCCCGCCCCTCGCCGTCCCGTTAGGGCGCTGCGGGCAGCGGGCGGGCACCGCGGCTGTGAGGAGCTGCGAGGGTGACGGTGCCCGTGCGGAGCGGGAGAGCGAGGAGAGAGAGAGGGAGAGGGTCCTTGTCGCCAGAACAGGGCTGCGGTGGGGACCCTCACCCGCGCTCTGTCTCACCGCTAGCCGATTTCTCCCCACAGCCCTCTTATTGCATGTCCTTAACACTGCGTGCTTACCGATTTTTTCTTTTCCTTTTTTATTTTCCTGGTTCGTGGTGTTTTGGTTCATCCTTCCCTTTTGTCGCCGGCTTCCTGAAGGCTGAGTGAGATACCCGGCTGGTCGGAAAAAAAAAAAAAAAATAAGGCAGGAAAAACTCGACGCTTTTTGTTTTTCCTCGCCCGGCTTTCTATGAGCAGTTACAGCGTTTCTTCGGCTTTTTAACACGCTTCTTCCAAATTGAAGGGGTATTTGTTTTGGTTTGTCTGTTGTTTTTTTTAAGGAGCTTGCGGCTTCCAATTTAGAAAGCTCTTGTAAATTAATACTAAAGGAATATTTACCTTTTTCATAAGGAACTTGCAGGGTTCTGATTTAGAAAGTTCAAGTGACCCGTTTGTGTTGTCCTCTACTGACGGAAGGTAAAGTGGGCTTTAATCGTTCCGACAAGGAGTGGGATTATGAGAAAAAGGTACAAAGCGTCATAAATTGAAATGTGTTTGGGGCACAGAGTTTTTGAGGAAAAACTTCAGAAGCTGTTTGGAAGATGCATTCATTCTTAGGTGCCTTAATATGAATGTTTTCCCTTGAATGCTTATTTCTCTGCATCAGATTCAAAGACAGGCATTGCTTTAGAAGATGTCTTGTCCTCAGTGAATGGATTTGATAAGTTGCACTAATGGCTCAGTGTGGGGAAAAAAAAAAGAAAAAGGCATAGTGTGGTTGTAATTACAGTTTTGTATTTGGAGTTTTGTTATGGTGGGTGTATGACTGTCATCCCCATAAGGGTGGTTTCCTGTGGCTAAGCCAGTCGTGTTCAGTAGTGTTCACGTGCATGATGATGCTTTTTGCTTGCTTATCTCTCTCAGCTGGTTGCTCAAAGCAACCAGGAGGTCTGGTTGTCAGCCCTTGGATCAGCAGTTCTTTCCTCCCCTGTATTGCTCATTAAAGGCATCAGAAAATAAATTGTGTAAAGGTTTGGAACACATGGGTTTTGCCTTAGAAATTTTGCTTTCTGTAAGGTCCAAGGAAAGTAAGTTAAGGCACATGTTTTCAGGGAGTGCAGTCTCTTTTCATTGGCAGGGAGAATGCCTCAGTAACGTCACTTGGTTCATACATCTGATTAATGTCAATTGTATTGTTAATATAATAATATATTGTTTCCATGTTCTTTCTCAATGCTGAGGTATGAAATCAAAAAAAGTGAACGTAGACTGGGGGAAGATCAACGTTATGTGAAGGATTTGAGTCTTCCTTGGTTGAGGTGTACTTCAAATTAAAAAGGGATTAACTGTGCCAGTCGCTCTGTGTTGTTCTAAAGCCAGGTATCCTAGCTTTTGTGTTCTCACTGCTGTTCATAATTCCCAGAGACAATTAGGAGAAACGAAGGCCTGAGCCTGCAGTTTTTCTGTGCAGGAGTAGATTTGCCCAGCTGGAATAAACTGCAACATTGGAGCCTGAGGAAAGAGTGAAACAAACAAAATGCGATTGTGCTCCAACAGCCTTTGCAAATAAGAGGATAATCTTTGAGAAGTTAACTGTAGTTGTTTTGTTGCGAGTACAATTGGTACTGTTTTCCCGGTAGGATATTGTGTTAGGCTATTGTTCTATCCAGCGTGGATTTATTTAGCTGAACTATAAACTCTAGAACGGTATCTAAAATCATTTTAACAAAGCATTTTGTAAACACTGTCCTTCTTTTTTAAGGTAGGGATTCATGTTTGCCTGCATGTGCCACTGTGAATCGGCTTGCAGGCTTTTTATTTAGAAAGCAAATTACTGAGGAGATGAATGTGTAGGCAGCAGATTAGCACAGAATTTTTGAGGGGCCTATGTCTCCAAAAGTGTGTGGCTTTTTAAAACTGTGAGCAGATGTAGATGTTTTCCCCTAATGTTGCTGCCTACTCCGAGGTCAATTTCTTTTTCATCACAATATGTGGCCAGTTCAGTTTCCTTTCTTTTACAAGTTGCCCTTTCTTGCTTATTTTTTAGCCTAAGTGAAATTCAAGCAGTGATCTCTGTTTCTGTTCCTGTTTGGATACTGAGGTTGTTGGATCATTTCGGAGATGTCAGAGCCGTGAAAGGGGTGGTGTTGATGTAAACTCCCTCTGCTGGTTGATTTTGCGGTAGAAATAAAGCTTTGTGTTGTATAATTGTTTATTTCTGCATTATTCAGCAGAAATTAAGTTAAGAGGTGGCATACAGTGTTTTTAAAAGCAACTAGAACACCCAGTTTAAGCTCAGGGGTTTTACACTCATAAGGTTTTTAATTGCAATTAACTTAAGAGCTGTGAGTTGATACATGACAGATACTCCTCAAAGCCACTGCTGCCTTGTTGCACTCAGAATCTGAACAATAGCTTGAGAGCTAATATACTGAGAGAGCTATTAGCATGCAGATTAAACTACCTTGATTACTTGGGGCTCCATCTGGTACATTTGCTCTTACAAACTTCTCAGCTGAGGTGCAGCCCTTGCACCGTGTGTGATATAGCAGGGTCCTATCAGGAAAAGTAAATGACCTTAGGTCTGGGCCTGACGCACTGCAGGAAGGGTGCGTGAAGGACGCTGGGTTTCTCTGTGCTACTGCTTGCAGTGCCATGTCTGGAGTCTCCTGGATCATCAGCCTTTCATAGCAAGGACATGCCCAGAAGAAACTCTGTGCATGCCTGTCTCCCCAGATTCAGGCAGATGTTGCGCAGGGATGAAACGTGAGTGTGATTGGTGTGAGGTATCATGGTATCACAGAGCATCTGCCCTTTTGGAAAGGGTGCAGTGTGTCTTACAGGATACTAGAACCAATTTGGTTTCAGTTTTGATAACACTGAATTACTTTACTGACACCTCTGTTTAGTCCTATATTTAAAAATGGATTCCTCAAATACTTCTTTTTCACTGTAGACTTTTTTTCCCCCTTCCTGTGACTGCCCGAACTTTTATTGGAAAACTAAGAAATTGGCTGGGATTATTACGGAATCTGTCTTAAGAGAGAAAAAAGGTGGAAGCTCTTCTACCTAGGTGGAGCATTTATTTTCTATGGAAAATGAAGAATAAGAAGTTAAATCAGCTTTCTATGCACAGTTACAGTTAAGAAACAGTAGTCAGTATATAAAGCCCAGAACTTCCAGGTTTGTGTGTAATTTCTCTCTCTTTAGGTAAAGGGATAAAGAAAAGTAGCTGCTGTTGCTGCCATAGAAATATTGAAAGCCAATGATAGGTACTCCAGCAAATGGCAGAATCTAAGGACAGTAGTTAATGTTTCAAGAGGAGGGGAAAAGTGTGTCTTTAAGGAGAAACTGTACATATTACAAAAAGGCAAGAGAGAGTTTTTTGTTGTTTGTTTGGTTTAAGGATTTTTGTGAACGTTGTGGTTGGTAAACCTGGATAGACTTTAGGATTGAGATTTATTAAAGAAATTAACTTGCCAGTGGCAGATGAGTTGTTCTTAAGAACCTTTTGAGGAAAATCTCTGAAATCACTGCAAAACTGTACTAACAGTTAAAATGGCTCGAAGTATACAGCATTGTTTTGGGTAAAGCATTGTTAACACCTGTTAACAGTTGTAAGGATCTTCACCTGTGGGTGGAGTTCGTTGCTCATATCTCTGATTTGGGAAGTCTCATGTGCTTGAAAGCTTTTATCTGCTGGTATTAGTTTGTCTGACAAGATGTCAGGTTGAGCTGTGAGGTGCGGGAAGTGCAGTGTAACTTGAGTAAGTTTTGGAAGTGCTTGGAAAGGTTTTGTCAAAGAGCAGTGATTAACTGAGTCATACAAAGCACAAAAGAAGTCAAATTGGTTAGAGACCTAGTGCATAGATCAGGAAGGGAGAGATATGGTAGCACATTTTAAACTCGTTACTTTTAGAGTAGATTAGGTTCTCTGGGTGCTGTAAAACTTGTCAATTTGCTAGGATATTCTATAGCAAACTAGCATACTGTCTTCATGTCTTAACTTCACAGGATATGTTGAAAATTACTTCAGTGAAGAAAATAGTTTTCTTAATATCCAGGCTGACACGTTTGTGCTTTGGCAGTTGTATATTATATGAGGCAAGTTAAATAGGTGAAGTCAGAAGGGACACTTGCTTGGTCTGCTCTAAAGAACAAGTCATTGCTGCCTTGTTTTAATTGATTGATAGTGTCGTATGTTAAAAGATTTGCCAAGGTGAGGTAACAAATCTTAGTAGCTAAACTAGCCTGTGCTTGTAACTGGACTAGAAATTAAGAAGGCTTAAATACATCCAGACCTGTTTAGCTGTGTAGAATCTGCTGTGCCTTGGCATCAGGTAGACTTAAAAAAAAAAAAAGCTGTTCTACAAATAAATTTATTATGAATTTGCCATCTGGAGATTTCAGGTGTTTCCAAGACCTGCTTCAAATGTGAAATGCAGAGTTAAGTCGGGCTCTTAATAAGAGAGGTGCCTGTGGAGCAGAGCTGGGTTTGTTGGATCAAGGTTATAAAATCTGATAAGGAAGCAATCCTTCCTGGGTTTTGTTTGTGTTAGGTTTTTTTTTTTGTGGATGTAATTCCACTGTGACCTCAGTGTTTCTCAAACTTCATTTTTTTATTATTACTTTTTTTAATCCCCCTTCTTCCAAGAAACATCTGCACTGAATAAGTTGACTGCTGTTGTTAAATGGCTTTCTGAAGCCAGGTCTTGGTTGCCAGCACAGTTTTGAGAACCAAGCATCAGAAGAAGAGCAAAGAGGCTGTCTTGTGTTCTGTTATCCATATCCGATACCCAGGCATCATCAAGAAGCAGCCCGACTTGAAAGCAGCACAGCAAAGAATAGGGGGCTTGGGTTGAACTGAAGCAAACAAATGGAAAGGGAAGAGTTAAGTGTTGATGAGAGGATGGCATCTGGGTAGAGACCACGATTCTTACCCCTGGAATGATCCCCTACCTTTTTGGTTTTTACTGTTTTATGATGATTTGTCTTGTCGCTGACATTCTGTGGAATTCTTCACCTAATGCTCTCCACATTTCACAGAATTTGCTGATACCCCTGGGCATGGATCATGGATTGTAAGTGGCAGAGTCCCTTCAGGGTGTGAGCGATGTTATGTGCAGGGTTGAATGCCTAGATAAGCTCTGGATGTTTGTGCTGTCAGCTTTGCTCTTGAGCTGCTGCAGTTGCCCTGAGGAAACTGGGTAGAGGGGGTGCTGGAGAAGGATGGGTTGTACACATCTGTGTTCATTGGCAAACATCTCTACGCTCAGCCGTGTTTCCAGCTTTTAATGTCTTCCACCTTGTTTCCAAGTAACAGATTATGGCAATTTTACTTAATTACACTTCTCTGATATGTTTCACTGCCTAATTGCACAAGCTCATGCTTTCCTGCTCTCACAAATATTTTTTGACCGTAACAGCTTTTGATTACACGAGAGATGGCAGATTTGGGTCATGTTCACAACAGCCCCAGCCTTATTTTTATTTGTATGCTTCACATACATATCAACTGCTTGCTTACATGGCATTTGTAACTTGTAAGACTACAAAAAAAATTCACAAGTGAAAATTTTATAAATTGGAATTGCAACTGAAATTCCCTTTGAAAACTCCCTCAGAATGCCACTCTGCCACCAGTGAATATTTGCTAGATGACAAATTTTTAATTAGTTTGCTTGTAAAAGAGCAGATGTTCAGCTGCATTGGATATAGTTTACTTAAATACCCTGTTAAGAAAAGGTCTGTTTTTCCAGCGACTAGCTATTTGTTCACTTAAATACATGGAAATACAATAACATATTGCATACAGATCAGAATGTTTCCTTTCAGAGCTACATGTCCTTTTTCTCCACATAAAGGAATTTACCTTATTTTCTGTTGATGAAAGTGCAAAATATGCTTTTTAATAAGCCTTTTGGGTTTTTTTTGTTACAGCAATGTCCTCTTGCTTGTAGAAGCGTCATGACACACAGCAGCATCATGGTGGATGTAGGCAAGTGGCCAATATTCACCTTACTGTCCCCCCAAGAGATTGCTTCCATTCGGAAAGCGTGTGTGTTCGGAACGTCGGCCAATGAAGCCATTTACATCACGCACAACGATGAGGTGAGCCTGGCATCGAACTGGGCAGGTGCTCCACAATTAGCTATTTTCAGAATATTTGTAGATTAATAGCTTCTCAAAAGCATTATGTGAAATTTGTGTTTTCCAAAACATGGCGGATGTAACATTTGATTTTTTTAAGTTTTGTGTGGGGACAGCATAGATGGACTGTTCAGAAAACTTTTGAATGGCAAAGGCCGGGCTGGATTACATGCAGTTTTGAAGACAGGCAGAATTTAAAAGAAGTTGTGGTAGCTTGAAGTTAAGTGTAAACACACAGGTATGAAGATAGAAAATGAGGTTATGGCTTGCTAAGTGAAAAATACAGTGGAAGATTATCTGTAGATTTTAATGATTCAGAAACTCATAATGAGTTAGCATAGTGCTGCTGAAAGAAAACAAGGCAGATGTTCTGGGATGTGTTAATGGGAAGGTTTCTCATAAGATTGGGTAGGGAAGGATTTTTTTTTCCCCTAAGTCCTGTCAAAAGTGCTGTAGGATGAGCCTCCCACAGTATAGCTCTTCACATGCTCATGCTTTATTTGCTATTTACGAACTGCTTTTAAAAGAAGGTGGTGTCTTCCACTTTTCACAGTTTCAGACTTTTTATAGTGCAGTTCCTGAAAATAAAAAGCCTAACTTCCAGGACCGTACAAATCTGAATAATTCAGACTCATCAGTTAATATCCAAAGTGCCCTTGCGCTGACTCTTGGGGTTGTTAGTTTCTGTGCGGGAAGTCTCTGGCCCCTGGAGATCCAAGGTGAAACTCTGTCCCTGGTTAATGAAGACCTGGGTATTACACATCTGTGCATACCTGAGTATAAATCATCTGAAGTGAGTATTCCTTTGCTTTTCAGGTATTTGTTTTTGGACTGAATTGCAGTAATTGTTTGGGAACTGGAGATAATCAGAGCACAATAGTACCAAAGAAATTAGAAGCCTTATGTGGAAAGAAGATCTCCAGTCTCAGTTATGGAAGTGGACCCCATGTTGTTCTTTGTACTGAAGGTAGAAAATTAACATTTAGTATAGAAACATAAGTTAGAGATTTTAAGTTCCACTTGCATTTAACAGGAATGGATTAAGGTGTAATTGTATTAAGTTGTTAACTGGCTAATGTACACTAAGAGGTTCTTGTTGGTCTTAAGAGGAAGTAAATGGATTTTGTAGTAGGTAAAGTTTCCATTCCCATTATGTTGAGGCACTTCGGTGAATTCCACAATCTAGAGGTTATGCTGTGATATGAGAATATAAAACATAATATATATTTTTTTAGTGTACAGATTATTCTTGTAATGGTTTCTCTTTTTGTTAACGTCCTTTTATTTTCATGTTGGTATTTGCTAATGTCTTAAAATTCTGTCTTAACCTTCCTGGAGTTTTTAGTGATTTTAATCACAAATATTTTTCAGAGGGTGAAGTGTATGCTTGGGGACATAATGGTTACAGCCAACTTGGAAATGGCACAACCAATCAGGGCATTACTCCTGTTCAAGTTTGCACAAATCTGTTAATAAAGAAAGTGGTGGAAGTAGCTTGTGGCTCTCATCATTCCATGGCGCTCTCATTGGATGGGGATGTAAGTTGAAACCTGTTCAAATCTCTTAATCTCCTTGTTGAAGTGAATAGTGGAGGTGACCTTGCAGTTTGAACTTCTCTCTGTTTCTACAGTGTAATTACAAACATAACCTTTTCTCCTGCTGCCTCAAGCTAGGGTGTCCTTTTCTTCAGAGCAGACTTGAAAACAACTAAAACCCCAAAAACCAAATTATTAAACCCCCCCGCCCAAAAAAATGCAACCCCAAAACCAAGAGGAATAAAGCTCTTTTAAAGCTCTCACAAAGTAAACTTTTGTGTCTCACAGGGGTGAGACTAGAAAGATGTGCCACTTACAGGTGAAAGAATGGTTTGTGAGGTGCAAAATGTAATTTATTTGCTTGCAGTTCTGTTAGGGTGTGTGTTGAGTGTGTATTTACTGGGTTAGAATTTAGTCTGTTTCTTGTAGAAATGTCTTGCATTTCCACACTGGCACCACAAAAGAATGTTGCTCTGCACACCGCTGAACACCTTGGTGTGTAGCTAATGAAGGAGCACTGGGTTTATATCCCAGTCTGCTTCATTCTGTTTGTTTATGTGGCTTCAGGCTACGTGTCATGGGAAACACATACAATTAGTTTCCAGTTATGCAGATTTGACCGATGTATGCACAGTGGAAAATCTGGTTTCAGCTGTGCACTAGCAAAATAAAAGCTCTAATTTTAAAACCTTTTAATAATGAAAATGAAAACTGAAATTCTTTTCATCATGGTAATCTGGGCATGTCTTTGTTGTGGTGCAGTGTGGAATAATAGTGCAACACTAATGCAAAGTATTCTAAGGGGAGGAAAGAGAGATTGGGTTAAGTGGTCTGTGTTTTATCTGAAAGAAGAGCCTACACTTAGGAAAGATTTTGTGCTGTCATGTTTGACTTGGTTAAACTATAAAATTTGGTGAGCATGCAGGAAGGAGAGGGCATTCACGCATTACTTACACTAGAGGTGCCAGCTGCTGTGTGGTAGCTGCCTGTGAAGGCCATGCTGTCTCTTGTCATAAATGTGACATGCTTGAAATCTCAGTGGAAGTGGGGAAGTTTCTTTGTGTTGACCATGGAGTTATACTTGCAGCTTGCTCACCATCGTGGCTCGTTAATATACTTTAACTTGGTCTGTTTGTGTGCTGAGCTTTTACCAGAATTGAGTGCACTGGAAGCAGCAAAATGTGTTATGCAGCTTTGTTTACAGAAAGATTTGGCTGCCAACCCCCTTGTTACCTGTTATACCTGAAACCTCAGGGAGACACTGAAGTTGGAAGTATTTGTGGAAATACCTGGCATAATTGGTTTGTATGGTTCAGTGCAGTTCTAATGCAGTGCAAATTTTAAAAAGTATTTTAATGATAGAATTAAAGGAATGCAGACATTCATGCTTCTCTGGCATGTCCTTTGGCCTTTTGATCTACCTTCTGAGATTATCTACCTAAATATTTTCTGTTATTGAAATTAAAGTATTTTATAAAGCATCTGCAAATATTCAGTAGGAATCAAAGATCCAGCAGTTAGAAGTAACAAAAAGCACAGGACTGATTCTTTCTTTTGTTCATATTATTCATTGTAAATTAGTTGTGTTGGTGGGGGGGTCTTTTGTTCTTGTCTTTGGTGGGTTGGGGTTTTTTTGGTGCTGATCAAAGTGTTTGTTTTTAATGACTTTCAGTGACTGTTGGTTTGGTGTTGCAGTAAACAGGCAGCTTCTAGCACCAAAGGATGTGCAGGCTTCTCATGAGGGTACCTGTCAGTGTGCTTGTACTGCCAAGCATGTCTGTGGAAAGGTGTTTCGAAGAGGGCAAACTCTTGAACTGGGTGAAGCACCAGAGAATGAACCATCAGAAACAGTTTTATGCCAAGCTGTGGGCATGTATGCATGTAATAAAAATTGGAGGCACTGAAAACACAAAGTTATAAGTACATTTTAATAGCAAACTACTTCCATGTCTCCCTGAGTTTCAGATAAAAGGAACTAATATTTTTGCTTATATTAGTACTAGTTTGCCACTGGAAGCTTTAAACTGACAGAAATTGTGGGTTTTGTTAATGCTGATGTATGAGAGAATTTAGCTACTGTGAAACATGGGCTGACAAAACCCTGTTCTTTCACAGCTGTTGAAAGATGTAGAAGAGGTATGATGAGTGTCCAGCAATAACCTGGTTGAGTTCTATGAAGAAAACTACATAGCTCCAAACTGGGGAGTTAAAGTGTGTCTGGGAAAGAAATTCTGGCTTGCATTCCTTTTCCCAACGTCATGAAATTATAAAGACAGTCACTATACTTACAGTCTGACTTGTATTTAATACGGAAATATGTTCCTTTTGTTTTCTGTTTTAGTCAGATGCTCTCATTCTGTGGCAATAAGCTGGAAAAAGTGCTATATTCATATTTGCTAGATCAGTCCTAATGCTGTTTGTAATTTTCATCTGTTGAAAATGAAGTTTAAGCATTTTAGCTTGTTAAAAAGGATAGTTTACCCAATCTGATGCTGACTATGGGAAGATTATCTATTGCTAGCATTACTATTATTAAGGCTTAAACTGTGTGGTTTTGTTTGTTTTTATGGACAGCTGTATGCTTGGGGCTACAATAACTGTGGTCAAGTTGGATCTGGATCTACGGCCAACCAGCCAACTCCTCGCAGAGTTTCCAACTGCTTGCAGGGTAAAATTGTAGTTGGCATTGCTTGTGGCCAGACCTCCTCCATGGCTGTAGTAAACAATGGTGAGGTAAGCACTGCTGCTGCATTCCCTCATTCTCTGTTACCTGAACCTACCAAGTTGGTGTCTGAATATGGAGAAGTGCTGACAGGGAGTGCTCAGGCTAGGGCTGTATTGACAGAGTTATCCTGACAACTTCTGTGAGACCAGCTGAAGAAAAACACTGCAAGTAACTGGAGATGCGGTCTTTAAACATTCCTTCGCATGGCAAAGACTGTATTGGAACACAATTCTTACGGAGTTTGCGACTGCAAGAATTTGAACAGTTGTATTAACCATGTCTGTCTTCATGTTGCAATAGATTATTTAACATAAATAATGTTAAATTCTTTTTATTTGTTAAATTAGTCTCAGTTTATTTCTTTAAAACATGCACAGTTAAACAGTTAATTTTTCTGCAAGGATACATTGGCTGATCCTGTTTTTTAAGCACATTGCTTAATTACCAGCAACAAATCCAAAACATT
The DNA here is from genome assembly GCA_013397055.1 of Pachycephala philippinensis. Lineage (NCBI taxonomy): Eukaryota > Metazoa > Chordata > Aves > Passeriformes > Pachycephala > Pachycephala philippinensis. The sequence goes on along the minus strand of VWZT01003462.1, from coordinate 60,362 downwards.
CTTTCGAACATTGCCCTCCCATTGTGCAACTCTTCCTTTTGGCATAAGTTTATGGTGCTGTCTTGCTTTTAGGTATGAACTATAACGTCAATTTTACTGCATTTCACCAAACTCAGAGTGTAGCATCTCCTCATAAATGGGAGGACTGTAAAGTCCCTGAGGTTGAGATGAGCTTTCATTGTACATACATATGTCATTGTGTGTCCACTGTAACAAAACTAAGGGAAGAATTAAACTGGGGACTTCCATTTAAACTGATCAGCTCATTAGAGTAACTAATTTCATGTTCTCTTTAAAAAAAAATGGAAAAGTAATAAGGAGAAAGGATGGCGTAAAAGTCAGAGTGTTGATGCTATGGGAGGGATTTTGGTGTAGTTTAAGTTTATTGCAAAATTCCTAGTGCATCGAAGACACATTTTTTAGCTTCTTTAAAAGGTAAATGCAGGGCAGAAAAGTTGAGTGCAGTAAGTCATTGCAGTTTACTTAATATATTTTAGCCTTCTCTGTATTACTCTTCAAACAGCATACAATTTTTCAATAGTAAGTACTTTTCTTGGCTTGTGCTTGATACTAAGTCTTAAATGCTCTGTACTCCTAGAGAAGAGTGGCTTAATTTTGTTTTCCTCATGCACTCAGGTTTATGGCTGGGGTTACAATGGCAATGGTCAGCTTGGCCTGGGAAACAATGGCAATCAGCTGACGCCATGCAGAGTGGCAGCGCTGCACAGCGTGTGTGTGCTCCAGGTATGCCCAACGTGCAATGAAAGTGCATTCCTGCTGCTAGCTTCTGCTGGAACCATCTCTTTGGAATATTAGACCTGCTGCTAGATTTCACAGTTCCCATGCTGAATTTTTTTTAGCTCCTAGGGATTATATTTTGCTTATGTAAATGCAAGTAAGCTGTAAAATGCTTGCTTTGGTAAATGCTTGGGAAGATTTAAAGTTACCTACTGTAACTATATAAATTATGCTTGGATACAAATTGCATTTTTGTTACAAAGCTGAATGAAACATACTAGTCACAAGAAATAAAGGTAAATCAGATGTTCAAAGTGGTTCTACTAAGTATTCTAATTCTAGTGTTCTAATTAGAAGTTCCATTTAGAAGCAAGGGGAGAGAAAATATAAGAGTCATGGGGGTGGGTTTGATTGTTTGGTGTTTGGGTTTAATTTGGTTTGTTTGGATTTTGCTTGGGGGGTTTTTTCTAGCTAAAGAATCAAAGTAAAATTTGGGATTTCCTGGGTTTTTAGTAAGGCTCAGTAGAGTTGTATGTGATAACTTGGGTTGAAGGGTTGTTGGCTGTTGAACTGCAGCTCTCCTCATTACAGAGTACTCATACTGTGCAATATTCAGAATAATCCAGCTCTGAAATACTTTCAGAGTATTGCAAGATGCGATGAAGAAGTTCAGTGTTCTTCATGTGAAAAGAAAGTAGGTAGCATCTAGGGAGTCTTGTCTAGTATGCAATAAATTACTTGGGAGTGGCCAATTAAATTAATGAAGCTGGGACTTTTCCAGTACCTACAGCTAACTTACTTTGTGTTAGCTGTAAATACTGACAAATAACACATTGTAGTGCTGAGTGAAGGATGCCTGAGATACTTACCATGAACTGGTGGAAGGTAGTGTGCTTGATATTTTGTTTCTCATCTGTGTTTGGTTCAGGAGTAACGCTTTATACATTTACTTACAGATTGCCTGTGGCTATGCACACACTCTAGCACTAACAGATGAGGGCTTGCTCTATGCCTGGGGAGCTAACACTTACGGGCAGCTGGGGACTGGCAATAAAAGTAACCAGCTCAGCCCTGTGCAGATCATGATGGAAAAAGAAAGGTAATCTTGCTGAAGCTGTTCCTGGACTGATAAAGTCTGAGCATATGTTATGCAGTGTCTAGCACTGGAAGCATGCATGTGTAGGGCTTGGTGGGTTGTTTTTCTATTGCTAATGTTAAAAACGTGGGAAAGGATGGTAACTTACTGTTTACAATAGACTGAGTGCTTTTTGCTAGATGTAATGGTTATTGAACACAAACACACTATGCATTTACCTGATACTGAAAGATAATGAATGAATAAGTGTTTTGCTCTTCTGTATATGGTTCCTTTGCTTAGAATTGGAGCTATGAAATCAATAAACCAAACCATGAATTGAGGCCTACATTGAAAAAAAAAAAAGTGGGGAGAAAGGAAGCGCCACCTTTGCAAGAAGTGACATGTGAGGAAAAACAATTTTTGAAAGGTTGAAAATGGGCCACCATGAAAACAGAACTCAATTTGCAAAGTTGCTTGAGCTAAGGACAGTTAGTACCCATTTTTATTACTTGTACCAGTTAGTAGTTCGTAGTTTTTTAGTTTCCTGGACTCATAAAATAATAAAATTAACCCTTGTCAATCCTCTTCCATTACCCTTTCATCATCCTCATATTTGGGGATAGCTCTTTTGCTGTTCACCTACAAATGTGGACCTCAGTCCCATTCTCTGGGCCCTTGTGTATACCTACAGATTAATGTGCCTTGTCTTGGTCTATAGATCTCTTAATTTGCAATCTCCTCTTAACTAGGAGACACTTCTGCTAGGTTTTTCTCCTCCATCTGGGATGTCATTCCTATTTTTTGTTGTTTCTCCCACTTACCATTAATTTAAAAGCTTCACAGTACTGAGAATGTTTAAGAGCTTAAAAAATGAGGAGGGGGAGAAGAAAGAAACTATCACAATAAAAACCGCTGGGGTGGGGCTGGTTTGTCTGTGAAGGAACTGACACTAGCAAAGCAAAATGAAATCTTATTTTAAAAGCTGTGAAAGAGAAATGTGTGCATTTGCAGATAGATCAACTTTGTTTTGTTAGTGGTTTATTTCATGAATGAACTAAGGGAACTGTTGCATTTAGAACTGTGTGTGAACTCAAGCATGGGGTTATAATAAAACCGGCATTTGTTCAATGGCTGAAGGAGGGAGAAAATACCATAGAACTTCTGCTTGGAATCTAAGGGAGAGATAAGTCGCTTGAACTTACTCATCTTGCTTGACTTGGCTTCCTTGGAAACGGTGCTGAAAGTGGGTGAGCTGTCATTTCCCATGAAGCACATTACTGCTGCTCCTGATCTTTCAGTTTATGTAATTCTTTTGTCATTTATATTTAATGCTAGCAACAGTTACTTAGGAGGCTTCATTTGGTGCTGTCTTGAAAAATATTGCAGAGACAGCATGTTAGGAATGTTTATTTTGTGTTAGCTGGGAGGAACAGCCGTGAGGGTCAGCTTCCTGAATTTTGGTGTTAAGTGCATGCTTAACATGTTACCCTGTACATGTACTGTAAGTGTATGCACATGTACCATATGTGTGTTACAGTACATGTTCTGCTGTACTGCTGAAGTATAGTGTAAAAAAAAGAAAAAAAAAAATCTGTTTTGTTAAAGAAAGAAAGTTTGGAGAAGGAAGCAGTTTAGCTTGGTAGCAGTGATAAAAAGTAAGTTGTCCCTAAAATAAATACTCTGTGATGTGTCTTGTAGAAATGTTGCGTAGAGGTTCCCAAGTTGATAATAGTAGAAAACAACCAATCAGTTTTCTGCCAGAAATTATTAATACATATACTGAAAGTGATGTCAATTCTTTGAGTTTCATCTTGAAATAATTTTTGCACTTAAAATATGAGCTTTGTGCTAAAAAAGTGGGGTTTTTTTTTGCCTAAAAATCTGACTCTTCATGGATATTGTTCTGTAAAGGAACACAGATTTTTGTATGTGTATTCTTAGATTGCTTGGAGAGATGCTTGTTTGTCCTGGTTGATGTATCTGGCACAAAAGCATGAAATCCTCTGATGTGTTTTTACCACAGAGAAAAAACAGGAAAGCACAGCTTTTATTTTGAACACGGGAACCTCCCTGTTTTGCTTATCACATGCACAGAAACTCTGGCAATGTCTTTGTGGTGTTTTAATTGGAATTGTGTTTTTTCTCAGTTCTTGCAATGTTTCGGATAAGAATCTAGCGATTGCCTGAGCATCGGGAGAACAGGATAGATAAGTGAGCATCAGCAGCTTTAGTGTTTTAAAAAACTGTGTGAGGTGGGTGAAAGGGCTATGTAGACTTTATGTAAAAAACAACCATAGCTCTTAAAGGATTCATTCCCCTCAAATGAAACACTGTCTGTGTTTCACGTTGAACTTCAGTTTTGAGGAAAGTAAACTTAACAGCAAAATAGGAAGTCTGAAGTACAGGCAGTGGGTCAGATCTTTGTCAACCTACAAAAGACAAAGTAAAAGGGGGTGGAAGAAATTTCTTCTTGAGAATAAGTTTCTGATGTGTGTTGGTTTTAAAGGAGAAAACCGAAACTTGTTTTTCCTTCATCCCTTTTTCCATGGTTATGGAAAAATAGGAGGAATGTCAACTGATGAGAATGACACAGTTAAAGCAAAATCTGATTACGATAAAATCTACAAGGGATTTTTTAATACCCGTTCAAGCAGTATCACATTTCAGCAGGACAAAACCCCAAGTCCAGGAATGTTGATGCATAGTTTGATTGGTTGTTATTTTGGTGAGGCCTTTGGAAAGTCACCGGGTTCCCTACTGAGCGTCTGACCGGATTTCTTGTGCCCGCAGGGTTGTGGAGATCGCGGCGTGCCACTCGGCGCACACGTCGGCTGCCAAGACGCAGAGTGGCCAGGTGTACATGTGGGGCCAGTGCCGGGGCCAGTCCGTGACCTTCCCCCACCTCACCCACTTTGCCTGCACTGACGATGTGTTCGCCTGCTTCGCCACCCCCGCCGTCATGTGGCGCCTGCTCTCCGTGGGTGAGCTCCAGCTCCCGCAATCCCCGTGTCCATTGGTAGTGATTAGGACAGGATATTGCTTCCCTGGCAGGCCTCGCTTCGGATTGGTCAGCAGCCAGTTGTTTTTTCCTTCTGAAAAAAAGTCTATTTCAGCAGCTGAGGATCCAGGGTAGGGTTAAGAAGATTGCTTGCCAATGTGCATCTGTAGCAAACCCTATTTTGCCGTTGCACGGTGAATATTTTGTATTTCTTACATTTGTGTTGTTTGAACTCCAGCTCAGGTCTGGGAAGGAATCCTGAGTCATTTAACAAAACTTTTTTTTTTTTTCCCCCCCCTCCCTCTTAAAACTATTTCTGCTTGGAAGACTACTCCTGAGGCTTGTTTTTTTGATATCTAAAACTTTGGATTTTAAGTGTCATCTGTAGCTTTCCCCTCATTAGTATTTGCCCATTTAATATGAATATGAAGGAGCAAGTATCTCTCCTATGTTTCGTGTTTTGAAAGTAACAGAATTCAAAGTCTTCATTCTGTGAGATGGTTTGTCTCAAGTCTATTTAGTTTGACTTTCCTCAAAGACAGACAGACTTGTAAATAATAATCCCTGTGAAACAAGATTCTTATATAATTGCTTTTTCTGTTGGAACTGTCTTCTTATACTGCCTTGGATTTCTCCGTGGGATGCAGCCTCTGTGTCCAACAAATAAGGTCAAACCTTTTTTCTTGGTTTTCTTTGATCTACGTATTGCTATTTCTTATTTGACCCCAAATAGGATATAAAGGGCTTAGCTTACGCTTCCTGGAAACATAAAGGTGTTTTCATGTTCAAAAAAATAAGGATGTTTCATCTTACATCTGTTGCCTCAGTTCTCAAGCTCTCTTAGGACATGTAATCTATTTTCATATTGACAACAGACCCTAATTTTGTTAGTCCCTGTACAGAATTGTTTTTGGGGAGTGATGGATGACATCCTAAGTAACCTTTCTCCAGTAAAGTCTCTCAGACTTTACTGTTGCCTTTGGCTTTTCCTAACCCAGCTTCTCTGTGTGAACTTCTCATTTAGCATGTGACCACATTTGTAGGGGTCCAGATAACAGCACCTCACCTGTAGGGGAAAACTGAGTAGAGCTACTAAAGAGAGAGAAGATTAGCTTGGAGCAGTCTGCTCCTGAGGAAATCTAAGTCTGCTTTTATCCCATTTGTCACTTTCTCCATTCTCTAATCCACTGCAATATGTGCTGGTCTTGCTCTCCCTTGCCTCCACCTCTTGTGGAGGTCTCGTGGTTGTCCAGTCTGTTGCCTTTTGCTAATAGTGAGGGCTGTTTAAATGACGTCTGCCTGGTTTCAAGTTCTGGGTTTTTATGAGATATTCTCAGACTAAGTATAGCCAGGTGTCTAACCTCTATACCTGCACTTCAATTCCTCTTAGCCTTTGGGGATTTTATTCTGGCAGTCTTACTGAATATTTAAATCAAAAGAATTAATTCTGTGGGCATTTTTAAACCTCCATTTTCCATATGCATGTTTTCCTTTCCCACATGTTTTAATCATAGAGGAGTAAACCCTCTTTTTTTAATGGGTTTATTTTTGGTGTTGTTGTGTTTTCTTAGGGAGAGCTAACTCTGTGTAAAGGTTATTGTTCTACTTACAGTTATGATGGCTCTGCCAAAAAACGAATCAGCCAGGATTGGCTGTGGTGAAGTACAAATCTGCAGCCTTTTTGCAGGAGTGAAAGTATTTGGAGTGAAAGTTGATCTACACAGCTTAAGCTAAGCTCATGACCTAGCAAAAAAAGATCACATGAGCAAATGGAGAGGGATTGGAGCATGGTTTAGTTAGCCCAGAGGAGATGCAGCTTCTGTGGATGATTCGTGTAAGTCAGAGGAGTGCAAGGTCTTTTGTGGCACAAGCGTGACTTGCCAGTTCTGAGTAGTTTGTTCCAGCAGTATTTCTTTTAAAATACAAAATAATTTAGTGTCCCTAATGGTGAAGAGTGGTTTGTAGATTGTGTATGGATGAACAATATACAGTCCTGTGGGACACAGGAGACAGATTACATCCCATTTAGTGGAAATCCACTTATTTTTCTTTTCCGTATTTCACTTCTTAGAAGCCACGTGCTTTGAAACACACCTTTAAGATGCATCAAAATAATGGGTTAAATGAGGTTTTCTAAAACTTTGGAGGCCTTGCTTTACCAGAAGCCTTAGACAACTTGTGCTGCAACTCTCGTATGATTTCTTGAGACTCAGAGTGGGACCTCTGTGGGACCAGTGCCATAGGCCTTAAATAGAGGGAACTGTGCTATCTCTGCTTTAGCCCACTTCCAAAGGTTCTGTGTCCTTGGTTGTACCAAGAACACAGTGTCTGCTGTCTTTCTTCTTTACAGCACTGCTGCTGGATTTTGTGATGTTATAAGTGACTCATAAACTGAGTAATTGGTGTCAGTGATAGTTCATGTTAATGAGCCCTGGCAAAGACCTCATCAGCCTGCAGGCTGTATCCAATCTGCCAGCACAGAAAGGTTAGCAAGTGGTGACGTGTTTTATTTTTAGGCCCAGCCCACACCGTGTCAGTGTGGCCGGAGTGCTGCAGCCCGCCTTCCCTGTGAGTTCAGGGGTGTTGCAGACTCCCATTGGCAGCACTGTGCAGGTCAGGAGGCAGAGCTGAGCTGAGCCAGCACCAGCACTGAGCTGCCTGGAGGCTGGGAATCTCATGGGTAGTGCCCACATGGAGACTGAGTTCTCCAGGTATTTTCCTTCGTTCTGTGCTACCTCTGGCATGGAATGGGAACTGTTGACCTTCTGCCTATAGCTGTTGTGGAGCAGCCCTTCCCAACAGGAAATGATATTGGATTAATTAATTCTTCCCATTTTGCTGCTTAAGCCAGTGGAGCCCTGACACAGATGTTTTCCTTGACATGCTCTTGGTTGAGCTGCCAGCTTTAGTAAGTGATGTGTGTGTTCCATTTAAGATGCTTTTAATGTCCTGGTTTGTTTGTTTGTTTTGGAATTGTTTTTGTAGAGCATGAAGACTTTTTAACAGTAGCAGAGTCTCTGAAGAAAGAGTTTGACAGCCCGGAAACCTCAGACCTGAAGTTCCGTGTGGATGGAAAGTACATCCATGTCCACAAAGCTGTTCTGAAAATCAGGTAGTGGTTGTGTTTCACAGCTTTTGTTTGTACAGAACCCCTTAATGTATCATCAAAGGGGCAAAAAAAAGTAAGGAGGAAGGAGAGACCCCTAAACCTGTAGTAGGTACCATCCATTTATCTGTAATAGCTTTAAATGAAGTGAGTGTAAAAGGGGTGGTCCACATTCATTTTTCACTTAGCCTGTTTGTTGTTCCGAGGTTAATAAATTATGTTAAGTTGGTCTGATTGCAGTATATGCACAGATGTTTCTGTAGCATGGACAAAATAAGAGTTAATGCATAACAAGGCCTACAGTGTTAGGGAACCAAAATGTGGACTGCTGGCCCTGGTGGGGAATGGTAAAATATTTGTGAGTACTGCAGAGTGCCCCAAATATGTATTTCAGGGGGACTGGAATGTAACATTCATGTGTGTATAATAGTGTTCCAGATGATGTCTCTGTCTGCTAGGTGTGAACACTTCAGAACCATGTTCCAGTCATACTGGAATGAGGATATGAAGGAGGTGATAGAAATAGACCAGTTTTCCTACCCTGTGTATCGTGCCTTTCTCGAGTACTTGTACACGGACAGCGTTGACCTTCCACCTGAAGATGCAATAGGTACTGCTGATGGTCCAGTTGAGTCAGAAAGCAACATGCAGAAAAACTGGGACAGGGCATGCAGAATAAGTGACTAAATACAGGCTTCTAGTCTAGCCTATAATGCATTTTACTGCTGATTAATTAAGCTGTCTTTAAAATGCTGTTGTAGCAGACTTAACTACAGCAAAAATGGTGCATGTTTAGAAATAAACTGTGAGCAGTTTTGTCAAGGTTGGGAGAGAAACTATTTCTCTGGATGAAAATGCTTGTGTATTTTACTAAATTGAGTCAATTACTGTTTGGCATAATATCAAAGAACTCTATAGATCTGATGGGGAGGAAACTTGGACAGCAGAGCAATTACAGCAAGCTGTAATTCAAGCCCGTATCTTGATAATAGTTTTTTACTCATGTTGAGGTGCCTGCCACTAAGGTATGCAAGTCAGTAGGACAGCTTTCACATTTACAGAGGTTAACAGGGGTGCAGCATGAGGTAATAAAAAGCCTTTCTTCACCTGTAATCTGCATTTTCTGAATAGTAACCTATTTGGAAATAGCACATTATAGAGATACAGAGCTTTGCAGGAGCAGAAACTGATATTGAAAGAGCAGAGATCATTTTACAACTGACTGATATGTGGTGTTTTAATTGCAGGGCTTTTGGATTTGGCTACTTCATACTGTGAAAACAGATTGAAAAAACTGTGTCAGCACATTATCAAGAGAGGAATTACTGTGGAAAATGCATTTTCATTGCTCTCTGCTGCTGTCAGATATGATGCAGAGGTAAACTTCTAAAGTTCGATCTGTTAAATGGGTGGCTGCTTCCTGATTTAAACTATGGCGAAAAGCAGCTGGTTACATTTTCATATAAGCTCTCTCTTACTTTCATTTAATACTATTTGCCACTTTCAGAATTTGAGAATGTTGGACGTACAAAAACTGTATTTGCCATGAGATGTATCTCCTTTTTTTTTATTTTTCTTCCCCATAAACCAGTACTGGGAAGGTGAACTAGTGTGCAGGTATTTCTGAGGATGGAAACACTAACTCTGAAATGAGGGGGGGGTTTAAATACAAAGGAAAAGTAACATAATGAAAAACAGTCTTTTAAGCCTTAAGTTACTTATTTGTAAGGCTGTGTGTTGTGTGTGATGACATGGTGGTAGGTTGAGGATTGAGTGCATTTGGGATTTTTTTTGGTTGGTGGGGTGGTTTTTTTGGCTTTTTTGTTTTGTTAGGTACAAATACACTTCCAGTTTTCACTGAATGGTAATGAAGTGTCAGGATAAGAACTGCTTCATGGGCCTTATAAATGTTGAAGACAGAGGAACAGGGTGTGAAAAGGGGAGTGAAACCTCCTTACTGTGGAATGTCTGACTTCACTACTAAATCACTAACACGCTGCTTTGGGAACTAATTGGGAAGTATTCCCAGGCTCGCTTTGGCTGTTTGTGGTATCTGTGCATTGTGTTGGCCACTTTGCAATTGGTTGGTTTTGAACTTGCTACTTATGCTTATTAAGCAGTTTTTTGGTACTTAGTAAATCAACTCATTGCTTTTTCTTGTACTTAATTTCCAGCAACTGGCATGCAGGTTGCCCTAACTTATTTCAGAGCCTTGTAGTGTGTTGCTTGTTTGATACATCTCACCCAAAGGCTGTGTTAGTGTCTGTAGTGGCTTCTGATCTACTGTGAATAGTGATGTTTTTGATAGAAGTTCATCAAAAATAGGAAGATTCCCATATTTTAGCCTCCAAAGACGGTTTGCAGGATGGGTTTTCAGTGTGTGATTGATTCTGCTTGTAAGGGCTGTAAGAAATCCAGTTACTCTGCCTTACCTGTACCTCACTAGCTAAGTGAAGTTAGAACCATAGCCTTCAATGCTGCTTCCAGGAGAGAATAAGTGATGCTGAGGGGTTGGGCTTTAACAAGAAGTTGGGTTTACATGCTGTAATACTGGCTGGGGGCTTGGAATTGCTTGGCTGATGTAGTTAATTCAGGGAGGTGTGTGCCTGGAAGACAACAGTTAAAAGAAGTTGCTTCACTAATTTAAAATACCTCCATGACGTGAAACTCCTGCAGTTTCTTTTGGTCACTGACTGAAGCGGCTAAAATCAGGTCAGGGCTGGCTTCCCACTGTAGCTTTTAAAATAATCCTTGGCTGTACCTTGTGCCTTTATTCACCTAAGTCTATAATAAGTACAGTTTGCTGGGAGCACATCCATCTGCAAATGAAACTCAGCCTTTCCTTTTATACAGAACTTTAGATTTTCCAGAGTTACTTACTACAATAATTCTGTTTATTGTATGCTTCTGTTGCATTGACTTGGAATATGAATTTTTTTAATAAAGCAGTGCAAAATATTGTAACGTGTATGATGTAATTTTCTTTAAAATGCTAGTTAATTCTGTTATTTAAAAAAAAACCCCACCATCAGTGTTCAGTTCTAATAAGCTTGTCTTTTTTTGTTGCACAGATGCCACACAAGTCAAGATCTGCAGCTTCAGAATGCCTGGTTTTAGGCCAGGATATATTTTTATATTATTGTTGTGTCAAGAACTCTCACTGGCACACACAGTTGCTCTAGCTTTCAGTATTGACCTTTAGAGAAAACATGAGTATTATTCATATATATTTCGTTCCTCATGGGGCTTAGAGAGCTCTGCAAATTTGTTATGCCTTCCTGCAGTGCCCAGTCTGCTGAGCAGCCAAGGAAGGATGTGTTCTCACATACAGAGAGTCCTACAAACATCTAATAAAGAAATGAGAACAGTGTGGGGAGTTGCCCTTTTGTCAGGGCTGCAGCATCCTCCTTACAGCAGCTTTGATCTGCACCACAGAGTAGATTTCCTCCTCAAAGGAGGAGTTAGAAATAATCTGAGTGGGAAGTGTTCTGTGGGGAACCTTATACTGACAAGGACTGTGCCTTGTGTTCTTTAAGACATCCTCTCTGCCTGACATCACCCGGGTGCAAAGATGGTTGTGAGGCTTTTCTAATTACATGGAAGGCACTTCCAAGTAAACTCAGATATCTGGAGCTCACTTTCTGCAAGAATTGCTGTGCTGCACTGTGCTCCAGTACTGCTTTTGAATCACATTTGGGAGACCTGTGAAGTACTTTGTAACACGAGTCTGTTTCTAATGCACAGAAATACCTTCTGCCTAATCTTTGCTGTACAAACTATCCAGTCAGGATACACGTGCACTGAACCTGGGGACATGGAACTTAAAGGCTCTAGCTAAGCCCTTCAGTATGCAGGAAGGAAGTCAAGCAACCTTACAAATAGATTTGAGTTTGTATTATGGAATGAAAGAGCTGAATTTTCTTTATCCACAGTCTTGGTTTATATGTCATTACCCCAAGATCTCCTATTTATATTGGGAGTTTCAAAGCTGTCAGTGAACGCAGATGAAGCTCTTCAAGTGGGAGAACTTAAAATATATATTGCTCAGAACAGCTGATTTTTGTGACTGCTGCTATATAGTGAGAAGTGAAGTTTGGTTACTTCCCCTTGTAACTGCATTTACATAGTGACATACAGGGGTAGAATTATTCTTTCCTGTTGCATTTACATAGTTACTGTTGGGGAGGAAACACTGAGAGCCACTGGGTGTGTTTGTCTAATTTGCTGCAAAAATAAAACATAAACAGGCGTATGTGCCTCAATGAAATTTTCTGTGATTGAAAGCAAAGATAGTAACTTCTTTTTTTTTTTTCCCTCTTTAGGACTTAGAGGAATTCTGCTTTAAGTTTTGTGTCAATCATTTGACAGAAGTGACACAAACTACAGCATTTTGGCAAATGGATGGTCCCCTGCTAAAGGAATTCATTGCTAAAGCCAGTAAATGTGGAGCCTTTAAGAACTGAAAAAATGAGGCCGTAAGTCACGATGTTTGTAGGGTTCTTTTTGCAGCTGCAACGTAACTGTGTGGGTCAAGGCAAGTGTTATGTGGCCTCTTGCACCAGAGGACCTGAAAGGCCACAGTGAAAACTAATGTTTTCAGTGCTCAGAGTGAACTGTTGTAAAAATGTCAGGCAAAATACTCACTCGCATTTAGCAAACCCGGATGGTGGAACCAGCTCAAGATTTCAGGCAGAGAGGAAATGCTGCAGTGTGCAAAGGATTCTGGCCGGTGTTCTGGACTTGCCTTTCCAGCCTAGGAAATCTCAGTTCTAGAACCGCCTGCTCGTATTTCCAATTTACTGTGTGGGGTTGGAAAATAGTCTGACCTGAGCCACTGAATGATGTCACTTAAATCATTAACTCCCTGGGATTATAGAGAAGCAAATGGCACGGTTATCTCTTCCTGCATTTGCATGATTGTGAATGAATTGGCCATTTGCTGTGTGTAATTAACCAAGTGTATCCAGTGCTTCAAGTGTGCAAAAATAATGTATCCTCAAAGCCTACGCAAATGACTTTGAAGAAAGGAGTCACTAGGAAGACTAATTTGAAGTAAATCTCTATATTTGGGTATATTTTAATATAAGTTGTAATGTATACTTTGTGTAATCGGTTCAAGCAATATTTATAATGCTTAATGGAAATAATTCCCTCTTCAGTGACTTCAGATTACATTGGTTCCCTCTGAGGGGGAAGGGAAAGCTGGGTGGGGTTTTGCTTTTAATTATTGTCTAAATTTAAACTACATGTAATAAAATTCACTTTTTTGTACCTCTTCACTAGCAAACTTTGGATTTTGAAGGGCATTGCAAGCTTTTTTGCATTACATACAGCATCTAAGTTGCTTCATTTAAAAAACCTCATCAAAACAACAAAGGAAAATGCAAACAAACAAAAAATAAAGCCAAAACCCAACTCACCCCAGACAATGAATCTTGCTGATTTCACTGTTCCTGACAACACTCTGATCTTGATTTCAGAAATGAGCAAATTTCTTCGTAGGCACTAATTTTAGACCTCAGTGATTCACTCTATGGATCTGATTTTTTTTACACTAAGTCATCCATAAGTGACTATAACCCTTTACAAGGTATGTATGGACATCCTTCCTATTCTTATTAATAACAGAGCTCCTTGTTAATGCATTTTTGTTTTAGGTGGGTTTTCTTTAGGCAGAATAGCTCTGAGTGGCACTCAGGTCCTGGGCTTGGGCAGTAAACTGGTGGTGTTTCTAGGCCCAGAGGGGCAGCAGACAAACTGTGGAAGCAATTAAACTTACTGTTATGTTGTTGTATAAGGCACACCTAATAGTTCAAGAGCTTGTTTTGAATGCTGTTATTCTGTGCTTATTGATCCCCACCTTCCTACAGCACAAGCTCAAGTCAGGAATTCTAAGTTGTCAGGGAGAGAGCACAGCTGTTGTGACAGGATGTCACACTTGTCATGCCAAGTGCTGTTTGCACGTGCTCTGCTTGCCCCTGAGGCAGGGACTGGGTAAAGCATGGCCTGACAGTGTTCCCCCTCCTTGGCCATGTCCTGTGCAGCACTGGGAACAGGGACCACAACTCCACACACAGCTCTTTTAAAAAATGTTTTATTTTGTTAACAGCCTTTCGTGGCTAAACAAAGCTTTGCTGTATTCAAACAATATTTTACAGACAAAACACATGAAAGTTGAATCCTTTCTTAATGGAGAAAGAAGATCCAGTCCATGGTTTTGTTCCATTTGCCATTGTACATGTTGTGAGTATAATGCCCAAACCTTTCCGGTCTGCCTGCAACCACTGCCTTACCACTGCCAGTACAGCAGAAACAGCTACACATTGACCAGTCAATAAAGAATAATTTGGCTTTTTAAATTGAACTCCTGTTCAGAATCCATAAGGCTTCTTTGAGTGCAAGTTCTGCTCATTTATCTTTGGGAAAGCCAAAGCAGCACTACACTCCTTCAAACATCACTGTCTAGACACAGACACTGAGGCAGCTACTGCCCAGCCATGACTGGTTAGTTAAAGTGACTTTCATAAGGGTTCTGTGGCAGCTGACCACTCCCTTGGCTTTGAGAAAAAAAGTCTTCACTGGAGGGGTCCCTTGAGTTTTTGCAGAAGCTAAATTTAGTTTACAACAATCATTTATATTCCATTGTGAAATTTCAAGATGAAAACTTGAAAACTTGAAGAACTTTCAATTACTGCAATAGTGAGGTATAAAAAGGAGTATAACACCCCATTCTTGCACCCATTCAGCCACTGTCTTGGGGCTGAGGAACTCTACACTCACCAGACTGCTCTATGGTTTTAATCATTGAAAATCCTAACTATTGCCACCATCATGGACAGGGGTTATTGAGACACTGTACTGGATGTACTGGCCGTGTTCTCTGGAGTAGGAGGGATGACTTCTTTTAAGTCCTGCAGCAGCTCAATCTTGTGATCCAGTCTTTTCCTGTTTTCCAGAAGTTCCTGGATTTTTTCTTCTGTTCCTATTATGAAAAAGGGATAAAAAGCTTTTATTATTAAGGGATAAAAGATTTTATTACTATACATAACTGTTACTAATATAAAATATGTCGCATATTCATTAACAGTGGAGAGGCTCCCAGTGCTTGGTTTAACCTACAATGAAACCTCTGCCCTTCTGCAGCAATGTTGGTAACCCACCACCCCACACAGAGCTGGTGTCTTAACAAAGAGTTGGACTCTGTGTCTGCTGAGAGAGCCTGGCTGCTGTGGCAGAGAAAGCAGAGCAGGAGTCACATACTCTGCCATCCGTATGCTGAAATCTATAACAGAGCTAGTTTTGAGATTAAATGTAAAACATCTCAGCATATGAAAAAGTTACAAGTTTAGTTGCTGACCCCATGTTAACTCGCATATGAGCTTTAATGGTTCTGTTTTCAGAACCCATTTGTGTGAGAACTCCTCCAACAATGACATATTTTAAATCTTTAAAGATACCATCTCTAACTTACACTCCTAAAGCAAATTTACAAGCCTAATGGATTTTAGCCAACAACACAATCAGACCTAAAACAAGAGGGTTTGGACAACTGCATTCAACAGCTTGATTCTCAAAAACACCATTCAATAGCATTTTTTCTCCTGCTTCTGGCAAAATCATTATTGACAGTATCCTGATGGGATTAACCAAGTTGTTTACCTTATTTGCAAAGCCCTGCTTGACTGCATTTCTGCTTCCCTCTGCTGCTTCCATTTCCCTAATGTTAAAGATTATTGAAGTCAGTGAGAGCTCAGTAAGGAACCTTGCCAGTATTCAGAAGCATGACCACAACCTTACAGTGTTAATTGCAAGTTTTAAATGAAGCACCTGCTTTGTTCAGTTAACAGGACAGACAGAGGTGTTGGTGACCTCTGAGCAGCAAGGCTGGTCTGTGAAAAAACAGTGACTTTCTCAGTGTGTGAGAATGTTGAGAGTTCAGATTCTAGTAAGAAAGAAAAGACATTTTGTACAAACTGAATGTATTTTTCATCTTTTTGGGAGAAGATGTTGAAGGATGTCTCCAAAGCTGCAATGAGTAGAGTGCAGAAATTCTCTCCAGATGTTTACCCTATGCCATTGGGAATGGGAGAGCCTTAACTGATTTGGGAAAAAAAAAAAAAATAAAACAAAGCACTTTGGCCTTTTGCCTCCCTGCTGCTTCTGCCTGTGTAGTCAGAAAGCACAGAAAGCACAGCACCTGCTGTCTGTGGGTGGGTGTGGAAGATGATGGACACGCACACATTTTTAAATACGTTACCCAGAGCTGGGTGTGGGTGTTGAAAATGGGCAGCCAGAGCAATGCTGGTGCCTGCTACCCCTGGGAAATTCTGGTAGCATTCACTGAAGAGGGACGTGGTGCCCCAGCCTCGCTGTGACTGAAGAGAAGCAGATGCCCCTCCCCTCTGCACTCAGGTGACAGGTATTTGAAGAAGCTGGATATATGCAAGTGGAACCACAGAAAAAAACCCTCTCAGAGAGTATCTGGGTATGAATTAATTATCAGAAATAAACAGAACATCTCAGTTGATTAGAACATGGTGCTAACAATGCAAGGTTACGGGTTCAATCCCCATGTGGGTCACGTACTTAGGAGTTGGACTCAGTGGTCCTTGCGGGTCCCTTCCAACTCTGAACACTGTGATCCTGTGATGATTCAGCATTTGGGAGAGCTACAGGTGGAAAACACAGAGCTCAGACACACAGCTCAGTTTCTCTCCTGCCAAAAGGATGTGGCAGAAATAGAAGTAGCCCAGAGAAAGATGTCAGTGATGGGAATGACTGGCCTACAGAAGTGCTTCCACAGGAAGGCAGATAACAGATTTGGAACCTTCCACCTCACACAGGAAAGGACCTGAAGGGAAAGAAAATGCATTTCTGTAAAATCAGGAATGGCCTGAGGGACATGGACCTGGACTGACTGCCCCAAGTGCTACGGGGTTCTCAGTGAAGGAACTGGACAACAGTTTCAAAATTAAGTATTGTGGCCTTTGTCTCCACAACCTTTGTCTGAATTGCAGAATTTGCTGCTACAAACCCCCTGAAAACAAATGCTGTCAAGGAGCTCAAAAGCTCCTGGCCAGACTGCTGACCAGCACAGAGGAGATGGAAGCTGATGGAGGCATCCTGCCCAAGCAGGATGCACAACAACTGAAAGCAAAACTAAAAGAAGTTGCTTTTCCTTGGAGAAGAGGACAAGAACCTCCAAACTGGAAACCTGAAACTGCTGCTGAGGCAACAGCGTATCCCGTGTGGAAGGTTTTACATGCAGTAGAGTTTGCAGTAAAGCTGCACACTGCAAAAGGACTGTGGATCCCTGCATATAAAAGGGATTTAAAAAAGGCCTATAAACAGTTACAGTTCAGAGTAGCCTTGCTGTGCTGGCACATAAGGCTTTAGAACAGGGTTTGCATGATTATCTAAGAAGTGGCAAAAGATAAAATGCAAAAAAGGATTGAAGTTAAAGCATGGCAGATGACCCAAAACCATCAGCTTGAGACACAGTATTTATATCAGTCCTACTTTATGTAGTCCTAGACTTAGTATGCCACCACACAGACTTGCTAGCTAGAGCTTTTAAGAGATTACAACAATAACCAAAAGAAGGAAAAAAAGCAGCTGGTGATTTGCTTCCCTCTACAGTTTCACTTGTAATTAACATGGTTTTCATTCCTTTCTCACTGGTTCATTTTAAGAGCTCCTCTTGGATCAGTTTTGAAACCAGCCTCATTATTGACCTTGAAATTAAAAGGTCTCAGAAAAGAAGATTGTGTGGTACAGGAAGAATTGAGCTGCTTGAGTTGTGGGGATTTGGAGAGGGGACAACTTGTACCCATGAGAAGCACATGGTTGTGTGAACAGAGGTGCCAGTATCAAGAGATTTTCCTGTAAGCTGAGAAGAGGATGAACTAATTGATGCAGCAGTGAAAGAAACAAGTGATCCAAGGTTGTGTCGCATGAGGAATTCTGAGCAGAGATGTTTTAATGTCCTCAGATGAGGCACTGGTGGAACCTTGTGTCAGACAACTGCAACACCAGATACTCAACTGCTGAAAAAGGAATTTAAATGCAAGAACAGAAGACTGAAGGGAGGAGCTTGGCTTTTTCAGTCAAATGAAGGGGAAACAGCAAACATCATCTTCACATACTGAACTTCAACATTAGCTAATTAAAACCCTTTTCACTGGAGTAAATTAAAGCAAAAGTTAGAACAACTGTTGGGAGAGGGAAATGGGAAGCATGAGACTTGCCTGTCTGAAAAACAGCTTCAGCCTTGTTGATTCAAACATCTGAGAGTCCAAGCCCCAGAGTTTCCTTCCACACACCAGTGCTCCCAAGCAACTGTTCCTGCCTTTGTTTGCATTTCACTCTGAGCGCTCATCTTGTTTTTCAAAGCACAATTGCCCCCCAGCCCAGGTGAGTTCTGCTGGCCTTTGGCTACTGTGTTTTAGTGGAAAGCATTACTCTGACCAGCACCTGTCAGCCAGCAGCAGAGCTGTAATGCTGGCAGGCTGCTGAACGGAGGGAGAAGGAACCCAAATAAGCTGCAGGAGAAGGGAGTTCCCCTGGGGCAGAGACTCTTTGCCGTTTTAAATCTGTGGAACTTTGAGTTGCTCCCTCCTTCAGGTCAGCCAGCCAAATATGACACACTGTATTTCTAAAGATTCAGGTAGCCATGGCTTTTAGATAATACTGAGAAAAAAGTTCCTTGGAATTTTCATTTTAAAAGATTGTTCTATCAAAATTCTCATCAGAATAACTTCAATGCCAAATCCCAGACCAACTGCTCTTCTGTCAGCTTTTCTGCACATACCTGAATGAATATTTGTCAGTATATTTTCAAACAGTCCACAGTCAAACAGTGCCATCACTGTCTCTTCATACTCTGGGGAAAGAGATAATTTGATGTAATACTACTGAGTAAAGGTTTGCAGAGCCCTACATTAGAAATACCACAAAACACTGATTACTTATTTTCCATCATACTGACTGCTTGAGGTTTTAAGATGTCTTCCTTCTCACATAATCTATATTGAGAAAGAAGGATCAAGTTGTCAATTCTACTTTCTTTTTGAGTCTGCACCACATGAACAGTCCATTTAAAGAAGAGCAATATACTTAAGTCATATTTCACTGCAGTGTGCCAGGACTGTGTGATGGCAGGGCTGACTGTACCAACTCCTGACAGATCATGTGTGGGACTGAGCTATCCCTGTTCACTGTTAAGAAACAAGAATTCCACCTCAGTTTCATACCTGAGGTTTCTGCTGAAGCAAAATACAAAACACGCACAGAGTTCAACTGACCATTAACACACAAGCTGCTCATGAAGAAAGACTTACCCAGGTGGGACATTTCACTTTCCATGCATGTACTTCAGTTACTTTGCATAAAATAGTATTCTTTATGCAAAGATATTACTCCTAACTTTGTAAAACTGGGAGGACAATTGGAGAGGAAGGTTCAAAATTTTCTTTAACTGCGTTGTGGACAAAGCAACAATAGATTGGAATTCTTTAAAAACAAAGTACTCCATATAAGCTGATAAACCCATAGAAACCCCAAATAGACACTAACAGCTGACAGCACAGGTGTAACAAATCATCCAAAGCCTTAAAATGTACATACTTAGGGATTTTCACTCAGAAGAGAGTGCTGATATTAACAAACAGCCGGTCTCTCTGCAAAGCTGCAAGAGCAACACAGACTTATGACCTAAATAAAACCTGGTTCTCTTCAGGACCTCTCTGTTCTCCAGTGCCTGGGAGAAGAGGCTGGACTGAACCTCCCTAAGCTTATGCCAACAGGTAAAAGGTGGCTTCAAAAATTCAAGTCAGAATTAGCATCTCACTAGAGATGCTAAGTTGGCAGCTCTTACATGATTTTGAGAAAGAAAGTCCTTGGAACTTTAATTTTAAGTGGTCATTCAAAAGGGAAGGTCATTCTCAACCTCCTGCAGAGCTGCAGAAATAAGACAGGACTGAGTTATTTAGCACCACGGTTTCCTCAGGAAGGTGGCCCAGGGCCAAGTGCCCGGGATTCAGATCTGCACCTCTGCTCCAACAGCAGAGTCCCCACCATGGGTCCGCCAGAAACGTACCTGTTTCTGAAGTGTTGTCATCCATCAGTTTTTCCTGAGCCAGGTGAAGTGTGTCCAGCATTTCTTCAAATATGTCATCCAGAAGCCCAGCTTGTTTGCACTTCCTAACAAAGTCTATTCGAACTGTTAAAACACAAAAGCCTTCTCATACAGAAGTGATCTGTAAAGTGGGCTTTGCCGCCTCTCTTCAGAAAGTAAAACTTTGGCCAAAGCCCTTCCTCCAGTAACAAACACAATTGCAAATCTCTGGCTCCTCCAGCCACCCACACAGCCCTTTTCAGTGGAACAAAAAAGTAGCCAGGCAAACGTAAGCACTGTGCTGGGTGTATAATTCTCTAAGCTCTAGATTTGGCTTCGTTCATCAAAAGCAAATAGCTCCACAACTCTAAATGTGCCATTCCTAAAGCCTCATGATACCCCCTAGCGATTTGTCTTGCTTGCCTTTCCACCAATCCTTAGGACCACACCACGGACTGAGAAGGTTAAAGCACTAAAAACAGTGCAATAAATGAATCAGTATTAGATTTGGTAAAAATTGAGGCTACTTGTACTCCAGGTGATCCAGGCAAAACTACACTTTTTTATTAGAGCCCATTTTATATACCTACTTTTCCAGATTTGGATTGATAGGGAAATAACCATTTTTTCTTCATCTCACAGCAGCAGTTCAGTGACAAGTTTTACTAAGATCAATGCAATGGGCTGTTCAAAAGCAAAGAGCTATTTGACAGCTCATGGAAGTCTGCCAGTCTCCACTAAAAACAACGTTACATTTTACTGGAGACATTTGTGAGAGAAGAAATGCCATGTCACTTACACAACATGCTCTACGAGTGTTTCAGGATTCTTTACAGGTTTCCTGTTCTTTACAGTGGTAGTGAAAGTCAGAAAAAAAACACCAGGCAGCCACCTGAAATACCATGCCCATACACTAAGCATATCCATAGCGAGGTGAATAATCATCACTAGCACATTCCAAAATTCCAAGTGCCAGCAGAATCCCAACAAGCAATTGCAGCAGGAGCTTCAGGGTAACATGAAAACTGCAGCACTGAAGGACAGATCCTGTGATCCATCTCACCGTTGTCATACCATATTTATGCAGTAAAACACTATGTTGTGTTAAGCACCCTCTGTATACCCAGGCTTCCAGAGGTAAGATGTGCTGCCCCCCCTCAGAGCACCTCCTCTGTTAACCCTTTCCAGGGTTCCCATTTTAGATTTAACTGTACTGATACGGAGGAGGGGTGTCAGGAAGAGGCACCCCTGTCTGCAGGAGACAGAGCTGAATGCAGCAGCCAGCCAAAGTGGGGCCATTCCCGTCTGAATCACCAGCTCACATCACACAGCAAATCTCCCTCAGCCAAACCACAGGCATTTGTTTGCCGCACAGTTATTAAACCTGCACATTCTGCAAATCAGACTTCTGCTGCCACGCCAGAGCTTGGAGAGCCACTCATCTCAGGAGAATCGTAAAGATAAATTTGCAGCACAGCATTTTCTACCAGCCATCTCCAAGCTCTGCACTTCAACATAACAGATCACAGTTCCTCCTGGGTGCTCCATAAAGTTGTTACCAAATGTCCAAAACATCAGAATAAAGCTCCTTAACGCTGAAGTTGTGTTAAAGAGGGCATCCTTTATGCAGACCTGAGGTCCAGCAGTGGGTATTCCTAACCTTACGTGGACATGTGATTCTACATTAAGTGTGTTGTTTATACACACTCCCTATATGGCTATTACCTATCTATTACCATGAATTCCACCCCAAGCTCCCAGAGATTCAGTCCTTTGTTCCATTTATCACTGCATTCTTGAGCCAGATATCATCTTCTTATTTTCCTACTGTCCTTGCGGGAGAAGCAGTGCTTGCATGCATGTTTCTCTGCTAAAAGTTTCACAGTCACAGTAAAAACTAAATTAACCCTTCTGGTACCAAACTGAGTCTCACCTTTATGCCTGTTGTTTTTTCTTTTTAGTATTCGTAAACGGTTTTCTTCTGCTGTCTCTTCTGTACTCTGTAAGAAAATCAAAACAATGTATTTTTACACCATGCTGACATTTACTTCCATTCTCATTATCATACTTCTGTCTTAGCAGAAAGATAAAAAGCAGTCCACATTTCTGTGAATACAGCTTCTCTGCATGGCTAACAATATTCCTCTCCAGACATTCCATTTTGAAAATGGAAGCAAAAACTGCTTCAAAGCAAAAACACTTTAAGAAAAGCCCAACACCTGGGACACCACCATCCTTAATCACTGCATTTGCAAAGAGCAGAGAAGTTAACAAATGCCTACTGGGAACTCCCAGGGCAAATGATGTTTAATTCCCTAGACCTGATGTAATACCAGAAAGGATTTGGGAGTAAAGGGGAGGTATTTTTATTTTCTTTTGGACAGGATGCAGCCACTCCCTCCTCTTCATGTCATACCATAGCACTACATATAATTCTCAAGCTGTCACAGAACTCCACCAGTGTGAAAATACATTGCTTACACAATGGTAAACAATTTATACCACAGTGATAAATCCTGGAGCCCCGCAGCTTTTTATTTATAGTGTTTGTA
Organism: Pachycephala philippinensis; assembly: GCA_013397055.1. Lineage (NCBI taxonomy): Eukaryota > Metazoa > Chordata > Aves > Passeriformes > Pachycephala > Pachycephala philippinensis. The sequence continues at coordinate 37,775 of VWZT01003462.1, read as the reverse complement.
TTGATTTCTGAGATTGCTGCCATGGGAGAGCAGCAGAAACAACAATTCAGAGGGTAACTGCTCAAATGAATCTCAGTTACAATACCAGGACTATACTTGTATTCACAGCTGAGAAATTCTGGGAGACAAATACCCTGCCCTTACGATACTACTACATAAAACCTGCAAAGATCATTCACATCCCTCACATGACCTCCCTTTAATCTCAAAACCTGGGAAAGGCAGATTTTTTTCCCCAAGGAAAGCTGGATGCCAATTCCTCTAGAAAGGAGAAATCCCAAGTGCTCCAAATGTCAAAGGGAATTCCCACGCATGCTTCTGTAGAGCCATTAATCTCAAAATTTGAAATAAGCTGTATTTACAGGTTTTTTAACAACAGCCTGTAAAACAACTGCCCCTGCAACCAGCACGATGTTTGATAGCTCCAAACCCTTGGGAAGGCCACCTTCACCAGGAGAACTGCCTGATCTGCAATGAAAGTGTGCCACACTTGGCATGAGCACAGGCTCACAAACAAGGAAGTGAAGGTTTAAAAAGCCAGGGGACTCATCAAAAGCAGTTTTTTGTGGAAGCCAAGTCAAGCCCTAAGCAAACCTGGGGGTGTAATACTTCCAAGGGAAAGGAGCCCCAAAGGGAAGCTCTCTCCGTTCATGCCAAGATCACAGCCACGGAGCCAGCCTGGTTTGGAGGTTCCTACTGCATTTGTGCTGTGTTAGCCGAGGGCAGCACTGGCTCTGCCTGTAGCAGCTCCAAGTGCAAACAGGTTTGGTTTGACTGAATGGCAAGATCCAAACAAGGCAGCTGTAAAGGACAAGTCAACTGCTTCTGTGAGGAAGGCTCTTTCTGAACACTGTCCTTTGCTGTAGCAGGTGTGGGTCCCCAGTTTCTGAACTACTGAAATTCAGAATTACCATTTCTTCTGTGATGGTGGGAGATGTCACTCTACGTCTTCTTTTCTTATTAGCTGCATATAGGAATCAAGAAACAAAAAAGTTACAAAAGTGACAACCTCAGACTGACCATCACACATCATTCAAATTCCTTCTTTTCCCAAAAAGCTACAGAAATGAGGCACTTTGGGTGGAAAAGCAAGATTATGTTTCAGCTTCCCCAAACACCTGACATTTCAGCAGAATTCATGTTGTTTCTGTTTAAGAAAATTACAAGCATGAACCAACCATTAAGAAAAAGTGCAAATAACTATAGCATCAGGATATCACTTAACCTTTAAACTCAGCAGATTTTTAATTGTGGCAGAGTGAACTTATTCCTCCTGGCAGCAGCACTACCTCTAGGTGGTAAAAACTGTTTGGCTTCTTTTCCAAACAATTCTTACTTATGTTAATACACCCTCAAAACTAAGACTATGTAAAGAATTATTTTAGGTGTCTCAAAGACATACAAATGGCATCAGGTTTCTCATCAATATAAGGACTCTCCCAGAAAACCTCCAGAAGCCATTTGACTTGTCAGTTTAATATTATCTATGCTACAAAGTGTTTTTAGTGATGTGGTACGAGATCTCTGAAAAATTATCTGCTTTCACTGCGTCCCTTCCATCAGCATGCACCAGACTCCTGCCAACATCATAACCAGCAGCTTTTGGAAACAGCTACAGCATCACCAGCAGAGAAGGACAGCTCTGGCACTGAAGACATGGCAGGAACAGAGAAAGGCAGAGAAGAGTTCAACCACCCACCAAAACCTGAATGTTTAAAGTACAGTGGGGTTATACGACCCCTTCCCTGTTTAATTCCAGAACCTTTGGGCAGCACTCGGTAAGGCCTTTCCTGTTAGAAATTATCCTATCAAGAAGAACGAGGAGCCACTGCTGTACAAGGAGGGAGGCTGTGGAAACAAGTTTGGGCTTTCGGCACTGCTGCCGTATATTTGCATTTCTCATGGCCTGAAAGGAAATCAGTCTCTCACTTCATCCAAAATAAACCTGTAAGGCCCAATTCGAGGCAGTCTGGGAAACACTGCTGTAGGTACAAAGTGTTCCTTGCTGTCCAGCATGATATTTTTGACACATGATGGGATTTTTTGAGCTCTCCCTGATATTTGCTGTAAGGATGCCTTATATAAGATGAACATAGTCTGAAGAGCAGCCCAACTTCTCCTGCCCTGCACAGTGTTTGCTGCTCTCCTGCATTTGTCAGCCTTTACTCTCTCCACATCCAACTTTTCCAGTTAAACAGAGGTTGGAGCCTGTTTCCAAGTCGAAGCTGCTCTCTCATCCTTGCTGCAGAGATGCAAGGAGAGTTCTTGGCCTCTAAGGCACCTTATCCCCTTCCAATCACACAGCAGAGTCCTGACATTTCAGCACAAGAATATTGTATGAACCAAGGACAAGGGGATCTGCCTTGACACCATTTTCTCCAAACTATTGGGGAAAACAGGCCTGGAGTGGCAGCTCCTGCTCCCACACAACCCAGCACTGGCTCAGCCTGCCCCAGGGGAACAACTACATCACTTCATCCGAGCTGGATCCTGGAAGTCAAACTACTATGTAGCCACAGCACTTCCATCCCAGCCTGTCTCTGTCCCCGCCCTGTGCGGAGCTGCTGTCACCTGCAGTGTCCCCTGCCTGCCCAGGCGGCCCAGGAGGGGGACAGACAGAGCACCTGCCACCTCAGCCTCCTGGCCAGCTGATACCCCTGGCTATTCCGAGTGCCACGTGTGCATCCAAGAGCTGCCAAGAAGCAAGAGACATTGGGCTTGGGGAACCAAGCGTCTTTTACCCAGCTGTCCCAGTTGCTCCCCACTTCCCAGGGTACAGCTACTCTCAGGAGGTGAGAGAAGCTCATTCTGGAGGCAGAGTAGACACTGCCAGCAGAATCCATTTACCCCTCATAAAACAGAAGGAAGTGCATCTGGAAGAACTCCTCTAGGAGAAAACTCTCTTCTCGGGAAACATTTTATATGCAGCATTTGAAGACACAAAAACCATACAGTATCTAAAGGGGGCTACAAGAAAACCAGAAAATGACTTTGTACCAGAGCACGTAATGACAGGACAAAGGGAGATGGCTTCAGACTGAAAGACAGCAGGCTTAGGTTAGATATGAGGAAGAAATTCTTTACTGTGAGGGTGGTGATGCTCTAGAACAGTTTGTCCAGAGAAGTTATGGATGCCCCGTCTCTGGAAATGTTCAAGGCCAGGGTGAATGGGGCTTTGAGAACCTGGTCTAGTGGAAGGTGTCCCTGTCCAGGCCAAGGAGGCTGGAACTAGAGCATCTTCAGAGTCCCTTTCAATCCAAACCATTCTGTGATTCAACCTCATAAGATTTAAGCCCTTCTTACGAACAAGGTGGTCTAGCAGGCTGGACCTAAATCATCTCATACTGGAAACAAAGCCATCCAGGCTCTGTCCAGTACTTAGGCAGGAGACCACCTGGGACCCTGGGCAGACCCAAAAAACACTGACAACCATTAGACCATAGAAATCAAATTAATTTTGAAAAGGGAAGAAAGGTCAGGACTCAGAACTATGGATAAGTAAAAAAGCAAAGCTACTGAGTAAACTAAGATGCATGCTAGTGTGGTTAGCGAACCACAACAATGTCAGATATTAAACAGACCGTATGTCTGGCTAAGAAGCCACAGTCCTCAGGACTAAAAGCCTAAATAATAATCACCTAACCCACCCCTTAAGTGTCATCAGTCTGGAGCAAGACTCTGTCAAGAAGATTAGCCAAAATTTGCTAGACTTCACTGGGAGCACACCACTGTCAGCTCACGTGCTCACAGTTCAATTGAGCTGAACTTCAAAGTGAAGGCCAGTCTAGGACCCACTTCACTGTGAGCAGAGTTGTATGCACTAGGCTAACAAAGTCCAGCTTTGGTTGGTTAATTCAGTGAGATTCCCAAATACCTCTGAATCAGCAAGGACCAGGACTGCCAAATGAAGCTGCGTTACTGTAGCTCAGGAAGCAATCCTTAAACAGGGGTTGTATAACCTTTTGTTACACTTAAAAAGCTCTTTGGGATCCTTCAGAATGAAAGGCCCTATTTTAAAAACTACTGCAGTGAATACAGAAGATGCAAATGTGAATGTCTGCATAACTACAGATAAAATCCCAAGGTGACCTCTCCTGTAACAGCCCTCTCCTTGCTAATCTAGTGCAAACTGGTGTGTGGCTCTCCTGTCTCACATGGATTTTACAAGCTGCTTGGGCCTACTTGCTCAAAGAAGAGTAAGAATGATTCCGTGAAGGGTTGGGTCCATGGTCATTTAAGTCAGTTTTCAAGGAGAATTGGGGAGGATTAAATTTAAACTTTTCCTTCTTCAAAAAACCTTCTTGATTTTTGCGCATACATGTGGATCTCAGCCAAACCTCTCCTACAAGATTAGAAATCCACCACTCAGTATGAAGGTGGCAACATTTATCGTGCTCATATGAATTACTGACTGTAGGATGCCAACTTTTAAAACAAATTAAATCAATGAAGTCATTAAAGAAACTCACCATAGGGACTGGTCCTATTCGCTGGGTCATGTTTTGGGCAGTACACTCTAAAATTTAAGTTCAATTTCAAGAAAAAGAGAAAAAGTATTAATGAATATGCAAACAGTTATGTTGACTGATTTCAACAGATATTCTCCCCTCTTTTCACTGAACATAAACTGAAAATACAGTTTAAAAAAATCAGGATTTTTGTTCAGCATTACCCGCCTCAGAAACCACCTGCTTTAAAGTCCCGTGCATGCATAACTTTGTATCTGTACTTTTAGAGCCTCAGTGGACTCTCAGCACTGAAACTGTGAATGATCAGCTCCATCAGCTCTCTCTGGGCCTGCCCACTGTTCAGACCCTGAGGCAGACACATTTCATGTGGTGTGGCAATCCCTGTGGCACAGACACTGGTACTGGAATGAGATTAAAGCTCCCAACGTGAAACACCACAGTGGTGATGCTGCTCCATCACAGCCACTGCGGCCCTGCCCGCTCTCCCTGCCCCACGCAGGCCAGAGCCTCCCTGGACACATCTGCTCAGTGTCACTTTCCCCACCTCAGCCCTGCAGGATGCACTGGCACTGCCACGCACAGCACCAGGCACTCGCTCCTGGAGATCTCTGTGCCCCTCCCGCCCCTCACCCGGAGCTCAGGGGATGGCCCCAAAATCCTGAGCAAGTAGGGCACCCTGTGTGAGATCCAGTAGCTTAAAGCTGCTCAGTCCATTTGTTACTTAAAGACTTCAGTAATATGTGAGATGGGAATATTTTCACTGGTTCTAGGGAAAGGAATGTGAATTCCTTAGAAGAGGCAAAATGCAACAAATTTATCTGAAAACATTCCTTATCTTTCAGATACAATAATGTGCAGAGTGACGTGTGCCACTGGTTGTCCACCACAGCAGAGAACATGAACCAGCTTTTGCAATATGCCTTTCTTACAGAAGGATCCCAAACCACTTTTTAAGCAAAAATGCCTTGTCAGGAGCATGACTTAGTTTATCTCTTCCTTACAAATCCATTTGCCACTGCTGCAATTTTTAAAGGGAACTGCGTTTACTAGAACATTTTCTAATTATTGTCATTTCAACAAAAATAGAAGCACTGCCCTTAGAAATGCAGACGGTTTCTTTGACGAGGAACTTTTTTGCATGAAATGCACCTTGATGCACAAAAAATCAGATTTAAGTATGCCTAATGCAATCAGAAAGCTATGTAATGGAGACACCTTATTCACACCCTGATTTTCTAACACTGCCCTTTGGAGAATGTTTTTTGTTCTTCCCCTCCCTTCAATTCTAGTCTTTTCCAGCTAAAACAACCCATCCTAAGCACAAGAATATCTTATAAAGAACAGACAGTATATTCTACTACTCAGGCCACTTTATTTAGATGCACTTCCCTACTATCATTTTTGCAAGACAGCAGTGCAAATTGCACTTATTTCTCGACCTCTGCTCTTACCGGCCACTTCCACAGCGCCGTAAGCTTTCTCTTTTTATTCTGCTCTATTTGTTTTGATGATCATTACTCATCATCACAATGATGGCAACTCAGAATTAAAAAACACCAGCTCTGCCTCTCTCAAAGCAATTCTCTCTTTTCAGTCTGTTGTATTTCACCACGAAAAAGTGCAGGGGCCATCAGTCCGCATCCACTGTTTTTCAAGTCTACTCTCCAATGATTTCAGCTAGCTACAATTTTTGTGCTTTATTTATGCCACTGCTACTGTGATAAAATCTTTAGGTTCAAATCCTTGAAACCTGTCCTACTACCTTTATCTAATCCAGTCCTTTCCCAGCTCTTCAACACAGGTTGCTACAGCCTAGATTCCTAGGCTACGAGTGTCACACAGTGACTTAAAACAAGGCATTTTTAAGCATCCCTCTTCCAAACCTCCAAGGTCACCAGCTCCAAAAAGCCATCAAACCAAACTGGATATGCAAGCACTTCTTTATCAATTTGTATCTAGACTGCTGTCAGTCCCACTTGTTTTTCAACATCCTGAGTTCAGTCTTCTTGAGCCTGAGCTATCTTTCCTAAAGCTGTAAGATGAAAGCCATTTATTCTGTGATCATAGAAAGTTTCCATCTTCCCAGCTATGCTCTTTCATGAGCTTTGCAGATTCACAAATATTTTACAAGCATCAACTAAACATCCCATCCTCCCCGTACAGCTGGGCTTACAGCCTTGCACAGATGCATTCACTTTAGATGGAGAGCCCTGTGAACCAGCCAGGAGTGCCGGTGTCTTGACACAAAAGGATCCATCTTCCACTGCAGCTAAGGACTGCACTAGCCCACCCCTTTCTGAAACAAGTAGCGATTAGATGATCCCCAAATTAATCTAAGACTAATATGACCTGTGATCTCTCTGGCCTTGCACAGGCACAGAAATGAGTATCAGGGCTTTTATGCACCTCAGACATTACTATAACTTCAGCATCTCAAAACGTCCCTGAAACCCCAATTTTTCAACTCCTTCATCTGCATCCTCCAAACAATTTGTTCCATTTGTCAATGACAATGCAGGCAGCCCAAGGGCAGTGGACACTAGGACTAGCATGATCGGGACAGAAAATTTACTTTGAATCCATTTAATTGTGTTAATGCTAGCAACATACTTGAAATACAAGTGGTATTTGGTGGGAATCAAAGTTCTTTGCTAGCACAGGGAGGGAAAATTACCTGAATTTGCCTAATGTGAGCAGACCTAGAAGTGCTATAACCTGCTCTGTTCTCAGACCACATTTACTGGAGCTTCTGAATCAACAAAAAATTTAGAATTTGAGTGACATTAATAAAAGATTGAAGATTAGCTAGAGAACCAGTATGAACTGACTTTCTCAGTTTTCTCCTAGTGATCTTTCAGGTATGTTACAGGTTCAAACACTAAACAGATTCCCTCCCACTGCAGTGAAGTTTTCCTGTGAAATGAAAACATTTCTCCCACAGCTTGTAAACAGAGGCTCAAGCATCACTTTAAGGGAGGAGAAGTTATTTCCTTCCCTAAAAACCCTTCAAACCCCAGGCAATGAAGCCCCTGTTGCTGACACCCCCAGGTGCTGGCAGTGCCAGTCAGCAGACACTCGCTCAGGTACCGGTAGACGCCGTTGGCTTGGTCGGTCTCCACGGCCGCATCGTCGCAGAGCGCGCAGAAGAAGTGGTAGCTCCTGCGGCACGCGCGCTCCTCGCAGCCCACCGTGGCCCCCTTCTTGCGGCAGAAGTTGCACATCTACAACAGGAGGGGGTTCACCACGTAAACGTCACAGGCAGCTACTCCAAATCCTGCCAGACAAGGCAAATGCCATCCTCTGTGGGAAAATCTAGTATTCCATTGCAAGTCACCTCTGTGTCATTCATCAAGTTCTCTCCTGCAAACTCCTACCCATGTCATTATTTCAGCCACCTTTTTGCTATCTCACCTCTATTTCATACAGATAAATTTGTAAAATGAGGCAAAGAGCCATGTGAGGGCACTGAGCAACTTTCCCAAGTTATTTCAACACTAATTGGTATTAATGTTTGTATTTATATTTTCTAGGCTAACTCTATAATGAAAAGTGTTCCACCCAGGATGTAGGGGAGGAGGGCAGCTGAAGACAAAGGCAATTAAAAAACCCCCTTCATATAAATAACTTTACTTCTGCTAAACTCAGATGGTGTTTCCCTTTACAATTGTGGATTGCATTCTTTTGTTTCAGGCACTGGCTTATTCTTTACCAAAGTCTCAGGAAACTTCGACTAAGGACATAAAGGCCAGGAAAAAACCCACCTGCATTTTAATACAGAATGAACTAAATTTCACCAAACCAAATATCAAATCAATGACTCCAACACTAAACCTGTAATTTCCCTAATCTTACTAAATCAGAAGGACCAGCTACTTTAATGCAGGCTTTTTTAAGCACAGAACAGGCCAGACAACCTTCAATACTATGAGACAGGACTAAAGGCAGATTCATAAACATTTCCTTACCAGCCGCTTTCCTCTCTTGAGCTCTTTTAACACTGATGCCACATCAAACCTTATTCCCAGATTTTCTGGGTTATGATCTTCAGATTCCACAAATCCTGAGGAAAATAACTAAAGACAAAAAAGACGATTTTAAGAAATAAGAATGACTCAGTCACCAGTGCAGAAAAGAGACAAGGAATACATCTTTTCCTCTTGCACTTGCTCTAGCTAAGGAGGTTGATTTTTCTCTGTGTTTTTAAGAGGTTTCACCTACACTGAACAAGCAGCTGTGCTTAAACATTTCTGCAGTCAAAAGAACTTTCTCCTTCCACATAGGAGATTTCACATAACCTGAAGGTGAACTAAGAAACGATAATAAGGTGAGAAAGTTAACTTATTAAAAACATGAACAAAGAAAATCTGAAATTCCAGGGTGCCCAGAGTAAGGATGAGAAGCTCTTCTCAAGACCTCCACACCTTGGACACCTTGTTATGTGCTCAGTTGTTCAGACCTGCAGCTGGATGCAACATTTCTCTGCAATAAGATTTCCATACAGTCCAATGCTGACAACAGTTGACTGCAGGAGAAAAACAGAAACATTGTACACAAAATGGGAGAAACCTACTAAAGATGTACACATGCACACTCAGGCCACTTTAATTCCCACAGAACTGCTGAGCCATGACAATAAGTGAGGAAGGGGAAGTTCTTGGCAATTATTTCCTAAGCATTATATGTAGCTAATTCCAAACAAAAGGGAGCTACCCTTTCACCCACTGGCAGGCACAGTCTGTCTGCTCAGAAGGAGATAGCTGACTGCAAAAAAATCCAAACAGTGCAAAGAAGCCTAAGGCAGAGAAATGCATAAAGTTGCTGGGAGGAGAAAGAAAGGAGAAAGAAGAAAAGAGAAATAAAACAGAGAGAGAGAGAGATAAAAAAAAAAGTTTTAACACTGGAGAAACATTAAAGCCCTAATAAAACCTGTTTCAAACAAAACATTCAAGTAATGCTGTAAAAGAGGTACCAAATGTTTGTGAAACATTCTGATAAAAAAATAACCAACCGAAAAAGGTATCAGAAAAATAAAGATGTAGACACAACAATTCTGAGAATAAGAAGGCTGGGACAGCAACAGCCAGAAAGCTGCTCTAGCAGCAATCTCCTGCACTCAACAACCCTCAGCTACATTCTCCCTCTGCTGCAGGGAGAATACAACAGCTGTAATGGACTCCGCACACCAAGAACCAGCTCCACCAAGATTCCAGAATAAAGGGGAGGCAAGAAGAGTAGAAGGATTGCAACACACTTAGAGCTTCACAGATATTTTTATATAATCAACTTCTCATATTTTTATTCTTTATTTTATATAAGGCACAGACTGGAAAGTTTTTTAACCATCATCTATCAAGTGATATGGATATTTTCCTGCAAAGGTTTAAGTACACAGGTTTCTGTGGTCTGAGAATCCTCATCAGTTCAGTGTCTCAAGAAGACCTATTCCTATTGCTAGACCGTAAGTGGTCTTTGTGGTGTTTTCATGTGTGTCTAGGACCACTGATCAGCAATAGACACACATGAAAACACCACAAATCAACAGCTCCAGCTGTGCAGACACATCCTCTCCCACTCCAAAATCCTGGCCAAGCCTTGTTGCTGTTCACAGCTTTTCAAACTAATACAAATTGCTGGTTTGAGTAACCAGCCTTTCAACCCAGACATCATTGCAAAATCAAAAACAGACAAGCAGTGGAAACTTCCTCCTTATCCCTTCTTCTCCATTTCTCTTCGGTACCGACCTGCTAAAGGCACTCACCAGACAATCCTGATGAGCTGCAATATCTCTCTCTGTGGCGATATACATTACAGAGCCGGCCTCCCCTTCTGAACAAAATGCACATGTTCTTCTCACCATCTTCGCCATTATCCAGAAAGCACCTAGAGCAGGAAAACTGGGACAAAACACAAAGCAATTGACAACTTCCACAGGCCAAGCAGGACACAGGAAAGCAGAGCCTGCCAACACCTGCTCTCTAACTGCTCCTTCACCTACATCCCCTGACCCTCAGTGCTTTGCTCCTCCAGTAACAACTACCAATAGAATAGGGGAAGCCCACTCTCGGCACAGCAGCGGGATGGAAACCAGATCCCAGGAGCTCCAGCAATTAGAGCAGGAGAAAGAGTGGTTTATCTCCTCTTGGAAAGTCACTAACAAATCATAAGGGGTAATACAAGAGTTTTCAAGCTTGCTTGGCAATATCTGCTCCAAAAACAGATCCAAGAGCAGCCCAGCAAGTCATGCCCTAAGGTGTGACACGCCTTTTATTTGGAGAAGGGCAACCACTCATAGCAGTGTTTTCTTAACCTACTGCTGTCACATCCGGGTCTGTGAGTCAGCAAAGGACAGAAAAACAGCTGCCCCCAAGCTTCGCCAGTGCCTTCCACGAGTTCATAGAAAACAACACCAATTTCTTACTGTAAGAAGGATGTAGCAAAGTAGTGTGGAGAGGTCTGCAAGTAAATTGGGGCAGAAGAAAAAACCACAAATGAGAGATTCAAACATTCTCTCTCAACAAGGTGAAGCGCTAGCAGGAGTAACAGAATTTTCCCTGAGCCCTGGGAATTGCCCCAGGGACACCTGTTATCTTTTTCTGGCCACATCCACTCAAGCCTTAATTGTTCTTCTTCACACAGTCTTTCTTTTTATCCAGCAGCTGCAAAATTTTGAGGCCAACCACTTATTTCACAAAAACAGCCTAAGTGTTTCTGGACAAGCCTTTATGCACATCCCCCACCAGCAGGTTAGAGCATCACCCGACAGCATTTTTAGGAGAAGTTTTACCTTGTCTGTGTTTTTTGTGCAAGTCCACCTCAGAAATCTTCAATAACTTCCCACTCCTACAAGGTGTGATACTCCAAACTATCCTCTGCTGGAGACGTCACCTCTGACAGCACAAACTCCTGTATGACAAGGGGGAAGAAAAATCTGTGTTTACTTTGAAGAAATAGGAAGACCTGAAGTTATATTATTCTAGTGAGAGGTAGTAAGGCCCAAGTACAAAACAGGCAGGAAATCTCATAGGCTAGCAAATCTTGCAACCTTTTTCTGGCGTTCAACAGACAAACTGTGTTCATTAGTTCCCATCTCTCTTGCACAAAACAGACTGGGTAGCCCCAAGTGAAAACACCACCAGAGCAGAAGAGGATTTTTTATGTTTTCTCCCCTCTGGCTCACACTACTGACAATTACAGTCACAACAAGTCACTTTGCCTTTGCACACAGCTGGAGTTTTTTCCCCTCTGTCCTTCTATGTCTGGTAAGCAAGGCATGGTAGAAACTGATTTCCGATACCCATCCGATACCCACTGACCACCGTATCAGTTTCAGAACCTGAGCAATAAATAAATACAATAAAAAACAAACAGAAACACAAAGACATACTAGAACTAGAATAGAAAAGAAAGAAATTAAAAAGAAGAACAAGCTAGAGTTTGAATGGTCTAGAATACAGGAAAAGCTCTCTGCAGCAAAGCAATACCTGGAATCGATGCAGATACATAGGCCCTGCTCAGGCCCAGTCAGAGGATCCAGCTCTAGGAATTTTGTAAGGGGCTAAAGGTGGAGTCTACAGTCCCTGGTGTTCTTACAGACTCTGGAGAAGTCCTGGTGCTGATGGAGAACAGAAGACACTCGGTCAAGGTCAGCCTTGGGGTTACTCCAGCACCTTTGTAGGAATCCCGAAGCAGTGGAAGTACGGCTCTTGGCCATTCCTCTGTGCAGAAGCATCCAGCCTGCACCTACTGCCCCATTTATCCCTGTATCCTGTCCCCCTGTGGTGGGTTGGCCCTGGCTGTATGCCAGGCCCTCCCCCAAAGCCACTCTATCACTGCCCTCCACAACTGGATGGGGAGACAAAATATAATAAAGGGTTCACGGGTTAAGATAAGGACAGGGAGAGATCCCTCACCAAATACCATCATGGGCAAAGCAGATTCAGCTTGGGGATAATTAACTGAATTTATTACTAATGAAATAAGAGCAGGATAATGAGAACTAAAATAAATTTTAAAACCACCTTGCCCTCATCCCTCCCTTCTTTCCAAACTCTACCTCCTTCCCCCAAGAGGCACAGGGAGATGGGGAATGGGGATTATGGTCAGTCCATCACTCGTTCCTGCCACGCTCACGGAGGAGAGTCCTTCCCCTGCTCCAGTGTGGCGTCCCTCCCACGAGGCAGTCCTCCACAAACTTCTCCTGGAGTCCATCCCATGAACAACAGTTCTCCATGAACTGCTCCAACACAGGTCACTCTCCCACGGGATGCAGTCCTTCAGGCACAGCCTGCTCCAATATGGATCTCCCCCAGGGTCACAAGTCCTACCAGGAAACCTGCTCCAGTGTGGGCTCCTCTCTCCATGGGTCTGCACATCCCTGCCAGGACCCTGCTCCAGCATGGGCCTCCCATGGGGTCACAGCCTCCTCTCAGGCATCCACCTCCTCCACAGGCTGCAGGTGGATCTCTGCATCCCTGTGGCCCTCAATGGGCTGCAGGGGCACAGCTGCCTCCCCATGGGCTGCACCAGGGGCTGCAGGGGAATTTCAGCTCCGGTGCCTGGAGCACCTCCTGCCCCTCCTTCTCCACTGACCTTGGTGTCTGCAGAGTTGTTCCTCTCACATATTCCCACTCCACTCCTCTCTGCCCACAATTAAATCTGGCCAATAACTTTTTTTCTTTCCTTCTTAAATGTGTTATCACATTTACTATCATTCCTGACTGGCCCAGCCTTGGCCAGAGGAGGGTCTGTCCTGGAGGCAGCTGGCATTGGCTCTGCCAGACATGGGGAAAGCTTCTGGCAGCTTCTCACAGAAGCCACCCCTGTAGCCCCCTCCCCACCCCAAACCTGGCCATGCAAACCCAACACACACCCACAGGAGCCTGTGCTCTTCCCGAGCTTTCTGCTACAGAGTACTGCCAGGAAGAGGATACGGAACTAAACAGGACAATGGATCTGGCTGGCTGCTCCTGTGCAAGAAGGGAGAGGCTAAGGGCAGGTTTCCAGTTTCACAGTTTAGTTACTTTTCATCTGAACAATGCCTTGCTTTTGCAGGCTTAAGCTTGCCACTCAGGGATTCCAGTTGACGCCCTTGGATCTGCCTGAAAAGGCAGGAAATCCTTATTCCTTACTCCACTCTTTCAGTAGTACTCATGACAGCATTGCTCTGTGACTATTTCTCCTGCTGTCTCTTTTTCAAGTCAAGGACTCTGAAACTATTTAGCTCTTCTTTGTACAGAAGCTGGTCTGCAGTTTTTATCCCCTCTGTCACTTCTCTATCCCTTCTCTACTCCTCTGGCTACACTCGAAGAGGAGCAAACCACTTCCAAAAGGATGGGCTACCATTTACACTACGAAGTCACAATGTCACTCTGTATTTTTCTTCTTTCCTTAATAATTCTTACTATTCCAATCACATTTTAGACTGCTTCTGAGGGCAGAGCTGACACTTCCATAGAACTACTGTTGGAAGCACAAAGCAGTGAAGAAAACGCAAAGCTCAACACGCAATGGGGCCCATGGTGATCAGAGCAGACAAAACCAGGGGCAGGGCTGGTGCTTTGTGCTGCCACGGCTTTGGGGAGGAACGAGAGGTGGTGTGGGAGCCGTGTGGTCTTGTTCTTTCCCTTGCTTAACAGGAAATGTTTTGCACCAACTGCACTTCCGGGGCATTCCATGTTATGTGACCACAAACAGTGGAAGGTACAGAAGTACCCTGATTTGTACCTAACTGGAGGGTGAGAATTCGACACAGAAATCATAGAGACAGATCCATGGGTTTGTCCTCCTGGCCCCCCCAGAAGGGATGCCTTTCAGTGAGATTCACATACTTGTCACACAATCAATGAGGTTGGGAAAGACCTCTGAGTTCAGGTCCAAACAATGACCCAACACCACCCTGTCAACTAGGCCAGTATTACAGAGTATTACAGTTCCCCAGATCTCTCTCTTAAGTGACATCAGATAGTAGGGAAGGCATCAGCGTTATGGTTGTTTCTCTGACACATCCATCATCTTCCACTTATCAATGCTGGATTTTCACCTGCTGTATTATAGTCAATCCCTTGCTGTCCCTGTCACCACCGCAGGGAACCCAGGGGGACTAATTCAGCTATAAGAGTTGGGGGCCCTTCTGCTGCCCTCCACTCATGACAGAACAAATGAAGCTGCAAAACAGAACACAGAGCAGCAGCTGAGAGAAAGGAATAGTCACACCTGGCCACTTCTCCTGTACCTGTGCCATTTCCTAGAAGCAGGGGTGTTGGCTTTGTTGGTTTCCTTTTTCACAACAGTGACTAAAGGGAAGAAAACGGGAAAGGAAACAGAAAGTAAAAAGGGACAAGAACAGTGCTGGCAAGAGCACAGGGTTTGCACCACTTGCAAATTCAGCAATCCTGCTGAAACATTACCAGTTTGTCTAAGTACTTGCTCTCCGGTCAGACCCAGTTCTGAAAGCATCCTTGCATGTAAATATCCACCTTTTACACAGGAAGAGGCTAAGGCACAGAATCTCACTTAGTATATCCATAGCGGAGTAAGGAAAAGAACCCAAGTCCCCTGACTTCCAGCATGCTATTGAAACCCACTGCCCCAGCTCCTGCTCTGCTCTCCTCTTCCTTCCAGCGCAGTGCAGGATTGGATCTATGGAAGTAGGAAGAAAGAAAGAAATCACACACCTGTTACCCCACACTCACCATGTCCCTCATCTGCGCTTTGTGGAGAAAGAAGCACGGCTGGAGATGTCATGGACATCGAGATGTCAGACACGACCTACATTCCCCTCCCCATCTTCCCCAAGTCATTACAAAACAAATACATCCAGATTTCGCAAGGAACAAGAACAACCAAAGCCGTCTTTCTAATCACCTTTCACTTGTCACCCTCTCGTTCCAAGCCCCCCGCCGTGGGCAGGGCACCTTTCACTAGACCGGGTTGCTCAGAGCTCCATCCAAGCTGGCCTTGAACACCGCCAGAGATGAGCCATACACAGCTTTTCTGGGGAACTCGTGCCGGTGCCTCCCCACTCTCACAAGTAAAGAATTTCTTCCCAGTTCCTGCTCGGGTCCCCGGTGCCGCCCTCACGGGGGTCCCGGTGCCACCTCATGCCCCCCCCATCGCCCCCCGCTCAGCCCGAGCCCCGGCAGCGTCCATTCACTGACACTGCGGGGAGAGCGGGGGTGC
>VWZT01003462.1:394-19820 GCA_013397055.1 Pachycephala philippinensis | reverse complement strand
CCCCCCCCCCCCCCCCCCATGCTTTAACAACATTCCCATCTTCTTTTCCACATTCAAGTCAACCATAGACACAGATGTTTTCTGCATTTTCACTTGTTTAAAAGGCTAATACCACTCCTGGGTTACCTGTGGGTTTGTCATACACTTTGGCATGTCTCTGGTTAACACTGAAAGATGTTATCCCAAAGCATATTCCCTCTGAGTGGAGACAGATCTTCAATGAAGCAAAAAGCAACTGAGCTGAGTGCTGTCTTCAGCTAACGCAGGGGCTGCAATGACAGAGGGGCTGATGAGGGCAAGAGTGGGTGGCTCTGACCCTCTGAAGAGGTACTGCACCAACACGGGGGTAACCCCACTCTTCTACATTTATCGCTGAAGACGGGTGGTGAAAGTCCTCATAAACCCGGAGTGCGACAACTGGGACCAAAGCTGAGGAGACATTTGATTGATGGATGTGTCAAACTCTCAAACAGAGCCGTGGGAGGGCAGAGCTGAGGTTTCATTGTAAGCAGAATGGTTCACAGGTCTGTTATCTCTGTTAAAGGTCCATTTTTAACAGGCTGAAACTCCTCATTCATGCTGAGACTTGAGAAATTCAAGAGCATCCTGTGTTGCAGCACAACCCCATGAATTTTAAGTTTGAAGCATCCAAAACAAACTAAAAAAAAAACCCACTTAGGGCCACAGATACCATGTTGGTCCACAGTTACACAGCACAGATACAAGCCAATTAAAAGAGAACCCTAAGCCATGTGGGTGTAAGACATCCATTGCCTCCTGGCCTCAGGGCTGAGGAACTGGTTCCGGCTTCTCTTTCATTTTGCAGTATAGGCTTGGACATAACTAGCCCAAGACCTTCATTTGTTCCAACCATTTCTCTGAAAACCCCCACAGGAACAGGGTGACATGGGGAGCACTGAGGCATATGGGCTTGGAATCTGGGATACCAACCATGCAATTAACACATAAATAGCAAGTGGTTCTTCCAAGACAAATTTATCAAGGAACAAAGAAAAGTGCAGGTACAAGACTCTCATGTTTACCTTCTCCAACAAAGGTAATCTGACTTCAAGCCAACCACTTTATTGCATAAATGACAGCCTGAATGAGCCTTTTTTTAAGCCCTCATGCTAATCAGCTGGCTGTATGGCAGTGATCTCCCCGTGAGCTGGGATGCCTCTCAATGTTACTCCTCGAGGCTGAGAGACCCCTGATCAACTGCAGGTCTCTGGTAAGCGACTGATGTCACACGTAGCTTTGTGTTACAGTGCACTAGATTTTGTATTGGTAACTTTAAATCATTATTATAACCTCTGCAGTAACAGAAGGAACTTTGCTATCAAACTATGTTAAGTCTTACTTTTACAACATTTTTAATAAAATTGCTTTTTTTGAAACCTTGGGCAGTGGTTCTTCAAGCTTCAAATCGCTCATCTGCAACACCTCCTTGCTTGCCCAATGCTACAACACATTCAAAAGCCACACACCTGCACACCCATCCCTTGCTCCATTTCAGAGCCACCTCCTGCATCTGCACTCTGTGTCTCCGAAGGTATCTTGTTTCTCTCTTACCAACAAACCACGTGGTAAGGAATTCTGTGGCCCACCTGTCCCACACTGCACCATATGGCACTGAGATGAGGTACATTGGATTTCTCTGTGTGTCACAAACGTGGAGAGGGGTGCAATCCAACAAAACCCAGTCATTTTTCTCCTGCTGCAGCAGGACTTGTCCAGCTCACTTTGTAGCACAAACACAGCTCTGCAGAACTGTTCTGTCTAATTCCATCTCTGTTGAGGACTATCTGTTCCACCGGATCCATCAGGCTTAGGTGTATTTTAACAACTCCTAATGCCCAGACAGGCAGCCTTGAATTCATAATGAGTTTCAGAAACCTGAGTTTTGCTAACTCAGCCCTGTGGAGGAGCACAGAAAGCACCAAGGAACTGTTGTTCTCATCAGTCCTGTCTCTGCTGCAGATAGCATGGAGGAGGAATTCTTCCAGTGCACTGTGAACTTTGCTTGCGGATTAGAAGCCGGGAGGAGGAAGACAAGGAGAACAGAAATTATCTAGGAAAAGTTTGATGCCTGTTCTTAGAACAAACAGTTCTAATTCTGTAAACTACAAAAGTGACATTTAAGTGTAAATTTAAAAAAACATCAGGTGAAAGGCATTTTAGTTGAATGCAATTAGCACCACGGACTTGAGGGCTGTTTGCTGAGTAGTCATCCCTTCCAGCATATAAATCCCCAGGTACAAGATGTGTTGACAGTAGGAAAGCTTTGCCTATAAGGTCTTTTTCCTGCACTTCTGAACTCCACACTGACAGGAAATCTCTGTCTCTGGCATGCTTCCAGCTTCATACCCATAATCCCATGTGAGTTCGGTTCCAGCTTTCACATGTCTAAGAAATAAAACACTCAGTCAATTTGTTTGAACTAAGTGAAACAGTACTGTGCTTACAATTTGTCACCAACAACACACATGCAAACCCAAAAATTGTAGGGCGCAGGGAGCATCACAGGCAGCTTGGTAGGAGACAAACAAGGGATACAAGGAGTCTCTGGCACACTCGTGCTGCTTTGCCTACCAAAGCTATGGAGATTGCAAATAGGGTTGGAGTCTAAACAATGTGCTCTAACTTAAAGGGAAGTTCTGGGAAACAAAAATCAAACAAAAAAACCGCACCGAAACCAAAACCAAACCAAACAAAAAAACAAACCCAAAACAAAAATAAAGGAAAACCAAGTAAGTGATACACCTAAATGAGTAACATGGTTTTGTTATTTTTCCTATGTACAGTGCATCACTGAAGTCTGAACACATTTCTAGATAAGTTGTTGAAGACTGTCATCTTTGGTCTGACAAGCTACATTTTAATGCAATTGCACTATGTGCACAAAGCCCAAGACTCAGAATTAAACACATACTCCTCATGAACCAGCTGCTCTGACAGTACAATAGAAGAAACGTCTAAGGCAGGAAATTCATTGTCCAAAATGAATGCCAAACTAAATACCTGACACTAAGATGCTGAGGGACAACTGATGGAAAATACAATAAAATATGAATATTGTAATGAAGAGAATAATTCTCTGATGTTTCTCACTGGATATAAGGGACATCCAGTGAATTCCCAGGTAGCAGCTTGACAACAAACAATGAGGACTTTTCATACAGCACCTAACTACAGCCTGGGACTTGCTGACTTGAGATGTTCTAGAGGCCAGACATGTAAAACAAATAAAAAGGTGACTGGGCAAGTTCATGGAAGACACACAATTAAGCTCAATGATCCAGATGAAGTCCTTAATTTAGAAAAGTTGTAAAAGGGTGATGCCCAGAAGATGGAAGAGCCAGTGAGGGGAACTCTCCTACAGCAATCTTCTTCCCTAAGTGCCTTTGCTGGTCTCTACTACCTCTCACTACTGGCCTCAGTCCCCACTACACTTCTTTACTGAGTAAGAAAGACTCTAGCTAAAACAAAATCTGGTTTTTGACATATTTCGAAACATTGTCTTCACAGTTCTTGGAAACTTCCCAGTCCAATCCACAGCATCTGTGTCAGGATGGAGCAGAGTTGCAAGGCTCCACAGAAGATCAATGTTCCCTGGAACTGGTTTGTTGGAAGAAAGTCTCTCCTCTCTGTTGTATTCTCACCTAGTACTACTGCTGGCATGCACATCAGCTAACTTCCTTCATACAATTAATCTTTCTTCCCCTGGGTTTAGCTGCTGCCATCTTGTGTCTCACTGGCACCAGCTCTCTGTACCTCCCTTTCTGTTAGACACTAAGGAAATATCTGCATCTTTCACCTTCAGAACAAGTTTTCACCTCTGAGTATCCTATTGTCACATCCCCAGGACATGCTGGGCCACAAAAAATCCTGCTTGTCTTGATAGCCATGAGGAGAAGGACTGGAGCCAGCTTGTTTGGCCCACCAAGTGTCTCAACCTTAATATCCTGTGGGTTCAATGGCAGGATTGAACGCCACAGGATCATTGATCTGGTGGCCATTCCTTGAGACACAACAGTGGGACGAGTGAGTCGTGGCTTTTCAAATAACCATGCTGAGTTAAACCTATTTCTCCACTGAAGAAGATTATCACTGAAGTGGATACATCAAAATTAAGCTTCCCTACTCTACATTTCAGTGCAAAACTGAAGAAAAACTCATTAGTGATAATCAACAAGCTCTATTTCTTCTGTCTTTAGTGCACAATAAGAAGTCACCAATAAGAAGGTCGTTTTGTGCTTTCATAATCTAAGCATCTGCCCCACCCCTCAGTGTAATTATGTCCTAAGCACTGCTTTTTTCCCCTAGTGCCTTGAATGAACAACATTAAACTTCCAGAAATTCACCTGTTTGTGAAGAATGCCACCCATGGAAAACTTCTGTTGTGAGTTTCTACAAACACACTTTGTGCAAAGAGATTTGGGCAGCAGCTGTGCTGTAAAACAGAGAATCTGAATTAGAAACAGCCCAACACCGCATCATTGGCTGAAAAAGCTATTTTATGTCGCTATCTGTCACTAGTAAAGGTAGTTTCCTCCTTCCCTTCTCCAGCCCACATGGAATGTTTATTACCCAATGTCATTGCCAGGGCAGCAGTGCTAGGGAGCAAGCAATGGATTAAATGACTGTGTGCTGACCAAGCACAGGATGTGAAAGGTCACTCAGGTGCACGTAGGAACAGGCTTATGGGTGCAGAAGAAAGGTTTCTGCAAGATGCCCTACTAATATTAACACCATATTACCTCTGCAAGGAAGAACAGCTTAAACATATGCAAGGGCTTTGCTGTAAGACATAATCATGCCCATAAAGAGAAATAAATTATTTGCAGAGTACCTGCAGACGTATCTATGAATCATTTGCCTTAGGTGGAGATACTTGGAAATTCACTGCTATTTATTTCTTGGCAAGTAAAAATTGAGAGACTTATTCAGCAGACATGTACACAGTATGACACACCACTTTCTGAACCTATGATTGAACAGTAGGGAAGTTTTGTACAATAACAAAACACCTGTCCTAAACCAGCACAAACTAGAATTTACAACGGCTGGGGAACAAAATAAACAAGGCTGGGAGAAGGCATGTAGCTCAACAAAATATGCTATTCGCTCTCTGAACCCTCAAGGACGGCCATCAGGAAAAAAGCTGTCACTCATTACTGGGGAATATGTCTCTCAGGAACCCCGTGGTGCCAAAAACTGCAGGTGTTACACAGCACGTATCAGCTTATGGAGGCACAAACAGCCAGTGCGACCCAACCTCCTGTCCTGTCACCTGTGATTGCAGGGAGCACCACATGTGCCTCTCTCATCATGCACCTACCACACACACTGTTTATGTGCAAAAGCTTTCTAGTTTAATCTTAAATAAGTAAATGATGTATTTGCAGAGACAACGAAGAGAACCCATGCAACTTAGTACTTACATTTAGAAAACGACCCACATTTCCTTCTTTTGTGGCATCCAGTACATAAATATTTTCTTCATTAGCATTCTTGGGAAGCATCCCATCACCACCAGCCTCCTCACAAAGTGCATCTTGTTTTGACTGCCTGCCATTTCCCTTTTTGCAGTCAGCTTTTAGGGGTGCATTGTTAGATGGCCTCACGATGCATGTGTCATCCAGCACACCTGACTTGCCACAATCAACACCCTGCAGTGGCAGACTCTTTCTTTTGCATCCTGCACTGTCCACACCAGCAGAGTCAGTCTGTCCAATTTCCATCAGATGTTCTTCCTTCTGCTTCTGGGTGGATTCTGTCAATGGACATGTATGTTACTTCTCAACACCAGTTTAAGGCCAAAGCCTTTCCCGTGTTTGGCCCTGAACTCTTACCCACCCACTCTTTCCCACATCCTCCAAAATCTAAGCAGCTTCCTTGCTGTCTACAAGTCTGTAACACAACTTTTCCACGTCTCTCATCAATCGTCCCACAAATGACTGCTTCCTGCTGTGGTGCCTTAAGCACTTGCTCAAGGTGCCTGTGAGTGACTTAGTGTCTCACTTCTCAAATCCCACTCCAGACTGATTTCTTCCACATAGCATTTTTTATCATTCTCCACCCTAACTCCCAAGAAAATCACAAACTGTAATTAAGACAGAAGCAAGATGCATGTGCAAATAGCATCAGTTTCACACTGCCCCTCTCCAGCTTGAGGACCCCCCACCTGAGCATTATATCCTGTTCAATTTTTATTGGCTGGAATAGGTACTGGGTGTGACACAGCAACATCTGCAAGACTGACTTTCCCACAATTGCACTGTATTTGAGAAGCTGCTGTTGGGACACTTCAGCATGTCTCAACATCTACTGACAACATCATTCTACTCTAAGAACAGGCCTGCCCAAACTGTCTACACTAAAGTCTATCACCTGATGGGACACAACTGTACAAAGCATGCAGTAAGTATGTAGAGCTCTGCAAACCTACTTTCTTTTCCTTTCTTTGTTCCACTGGTTAGTTTTGTTTTGCTTGACTGATGAATCTGAGAACTATCATCTTCATCTGAGCTGGCACTGTGCACCTGTGTATCAAATGAAAAGGCTGTGATGTGTTGTTGCTGTATGCAACCCTGGGCCAACAGGGCACAGCAAGTAGCTTTTAGAACTCCAAGGCTGAAGTTTCAAACCTCCTGTAATGCATAGCTGTGGCTGAATTTGAAAAGTTAATACATTTACTGCAATGCAACATTTATCTTAATTTCAAATTATCCTTCAAAATAACCAGGAAAGAGTCCCCCAGTCACTAAGACATGTAAATAAGTGCTTAAGTCCCAACAACTTCAGCAGAACTGTAAGTTGCTGAGCCAAATCCCAAACAGGCTTTTTACACACTTTCAGTGAAATGACGGGATGTGGCAGAATTTCTCCTCTCCCATCACAAAAATGCAATTAGTTATGGGAGCTCCAGAATGGACAGTACTGCAAAATGTTAGCATGAAAATCCCATATGCATTTCTTAAGGGCAATGAATCCAATAAACCCTCCAGCGTAAGTTTACACCAGTTTTCCTCCTTTGCCTGTGTTTGCAGGCAACGCTTCACACTCATGAAAGGTCAGGAGTCACACTCAGGTCAGTTCTCCCAACTCTACCACAGTATGAGAAAACTCCATAGACATCCTGAGATTTTATCTCTCCCTGCTATGCCATTCTTTGGGGACACATCACAAAAATATTATCACTCTGACCCCCTAATCCTATATTTAATTACACAGGGTGCAGGGAGAGAATAATTACTTAAGGCTCTTGAGGCTGGAGTGTAAGTGAAGGGTGGAGAAGGGAAGGTTGTGTGAGTAGATAGTGCTGGTCTGGAAGAACTTGTTGAAGGACTGATAATGGAGAGGGGATGGGGTGCAGCTTCCAGCATGGCAGCCTAGCTCAGTGTGACACAATCTCATGAAGAAAGGTCATTAGAACTATCTAAACATGCAAGGTGAAAATGTCAAAATTAACATACATACTCAGCACAGTGAAAAAAACATCTATTAAAGCCACTTATTGTTATTACCATTTTTAGCTGGTGATTGCAAAAAACAAGTGTTCTAGTTCCAGGCCTTCTCACAGTTGCATTACTTGAGTTCTTTGGATGAACCCTGTACAGAAAGGTCAAAAGGAAATTATAAAAGACAAACAGACCCATAAGTAACTCTCACAACACACATTTCTCTAACAGTCTCTAGTTCTAGTTTCTCCTCTAGAAGGAACTACAGCAGAGCCTGCAGTCTGGCCTTACCCCATGTTCTGTGAGTATTCTGCTTTTAAGAATTGAGAACCTAGGCTAGGTTCTCTATAGTATTTGTAAAAAAGCAGTTGCTCAAACTTTTTTGAGAGATCAGCAGCTGCTTTTACATTCTTTTCCAGCTGTCCTGCTGAGAACCAAATTTTCTGTTGCTTTACTATTATTTTATCAGATTTTCTCAAAACAGAGCACCTACGGAGTTTTGCCTTTTCCTGCTACTACTTTCAACAATTTTTACAGTACAGCTTTCAACTAGGAAAACATATTTACTGCAAACGTGAGGTGCTGTCAGACTCTAAACAGGAGAGGTTAAAGTTTCTGGCAGGAAAGGTTATGTTACAAATAACAAAAAGTTTAGAGACTGGGAGCAAAGGGCAGAACAGCTGGTGGCTAATATGTTATCAAACCCTTCAGTGCCATTGAGTATCTTTAAACAATTTACCTCAAGTGTGTTTTATTAATTCTTTCAAATTAGCATTACCATTAATGCCCTGAACAGATCACGTACACCAAGAGATGAACTGAATTTCTAGAAAATGCCAAGTGATACACATAAGTAAAATTAATATAGAGCAAAACTCTGTCCCACTATAAGAAATAATCGAGAATGAAAAAAGAAGTTCAGAAAGAAAAAAAACACCACCCTCATATGAGGAAATACTCTAAGTTATACAATAGAGTTTCTAGAATAGCAGAATATTAGTTTTGTTATGCTTAAGCTTACTTTGCTAAACTTACAGGGTTGATTTATTTTCATTATCCACAGTCTGAGACACAGATTCCTCATTTTCAAGAATGTCACTTTTGTCAGTCTGCACTAGTTCTATCACTGAGTCTGAACTATCATTGTCAAGTTTTCTTTTTTTGGAAGAAAAACCATGACCTCTGTCATTCACTGCACTTTTCTCCTTCAGATCTTGCTCAGCATCTCCCAATACTTCAGCTCTGCTCATTAATCTGCCTGAAAGAAAAAGAAAAGTTTTCTTGGTTTTCTTTTTTACAATGCTTGTTTGCTGAGTCACACTATCACAGGTCAAACTTACATCAACAAATACAAAAGCATTACTTGGGAAAGCAAAATATGAATGCTGTCTGTAATTCCACAATGTCGGTATAGGCTGACATGCAAACTGAATTAGACAAGGGCATGTAGTGATAAGACAAAGGACAATGGCTTTTAACTGAGAGTATGGCTAGACTAGATATTAGTAAAAACTTCTTCACTGTGAAGGTGGGAGGCACTGGTACTTGTTGCCCAGAGAAGCTGTGGATGCTCCATCCCTGGAAGTGTTCAAGGTCAGGCTGGGTGGGGTCCTGAGCCACCTGGTCTAGTGAAAGGTGTCCCTGCCCATGGTGGGGATGCAAATAGATGTTCTTTAAGGTCCTTCCAACCCAAACCATTCTATGATTTTATGATTTTTACTGAAGGAAAATTAGCCCTGGCATAGGATGCATAGATTTGTGAGGGAAAAAAATCAATAGTCTGATGTAGGTTTTGTTCCATATTGTTTTGATTGTCTGTCACCATCCCAGAGCACAGCTCTTCAAAGTTCTTCTGTCCGTCTGATCATATTGCAAGTTAAGGTTATATTGACACACTTCTCTTCCAACCCCGTATTTCCCTGTTCTCAAAAAAAATCCAGGGCACACACCACAGGAGATGGAGAATTATGCTACATGTCTTCACAGGTCACCTCCTGCTACCTGAGTAAGTACAAACAAATGTCCCCTTGTCGATGTCATCCAGGCAGCGGACGCCCCAGCCCTTCTTCTCCGTGTTGAACACTTGCAGCCTGACTTGAATGCCGTGCTGCACAACTCTGTTCTGACACATCAGCTTGTCACACCTGCACAACACACTGCACTCATAAATCCTGTCAAGAGGAAGAAAAACAAAACACAAGACAAAAGGATGCATTACCATAATGAAGTTCCTATTATTAATTCCCCTTCTAAGCATCAACAGGGCAGTGGACTGAGATATAAAGACTCTGGCTAAAACTGGTTATGCAGCAATGCTCTGAAGCTTGTGACTTTCTTGACTGCTGATTCATAAATTTTAAGACTCTGTCTGCCAAATTTTGGTATAAGTATACAAGAAAAACAAATGTTATATTTTTGTTTTATAGGAGTAAATCACACAGAAACAGAAATCCCTATGAAGCACCTAATTCTATACCGAAAGAGATTTTAGCAAAGACAACCTATGCCTGGACATCACTGTAGCTGTCATGAATGTCAGGATTTAATGAAGCATTTCCAAAAGAACTCGTAATAGTGCCTTTTTTTTTTTTTTTGCATCCATTCCTGGGTTCTCTGACAACTTTAACTCTGCATGTCAGCCATAAACTAACAGCACACAGAGGTCTGAAAGGGGCTCCTTAAGCCTGTAGATTCAAGCCCTTGGCTACTGCAGAAAGCTACCTTGCACAGCTCCTCTCCTAGACACCTGAAGTAACTGACACCTTCTCGAGGCCACCTACTAATCCACGGGAGCTGAATAAGAGAAAGGGCAAACACTTGAAGCATTGGATGGCTTTGGAGATTCTTGGAAGAGTCACCCATAACCAAGTCTGGCAACAGCAGATGCATCTTTAGGACTCTGGTCACTCTTCACACTTTTCTTGGACCTTGATCTAAGCTGTGAAAATTGTAGGATCTGCAACACAGAAGTTTTTTTTTTCCTCCTATTACTCAAGTCACATTTATTTTTTATCATCCTGATCTGTCACTAAAATTGTGACAAAAATGGAAGGTTTCAGTAATCCAAAAACTCCAGTTATTTTAATCCTGTAGGACTTAGACTGAACTATTAACTGCTATTTTATTACTATGCTGTTATGTTACTCCTGTAGTCTTTCTTACCCACTAGGAACAGGTCCCTCCAGTCTTTTGTAACGGTATCCACGGGATCTTTTACTACCTGGAGACAGAGAAATTTTACTACAGCCTCTTGCTGTTAGCTGTAGGCATGCACATTTTGACCTAAAAATAAGAGTAAAACATCTCAGAATGTATTTGAAGCAGCATAAATCAGTCATAAATCTAGGTAATTTGAAATGTATTTGTGACTATACACACACACACTTCCATATATACACCTATATTCCCCCTCCCTGCTCCCTTTACTCCACAAGGCTGTTTCAGGCTTACCCTACCTTTTTTCTTAGTCTCTTGCTAGTTACATGTGCTTTACAATAACCATGTTCTCTCCACCCCAACCCCATTCTTCTGCCAAGCTCCTTAAGTGGCACATGCAAACAGCTGACATACAACAGAAACTTCTTATAAGCAGGACACTGTCAAATGGATCAAATTAATAAAAATCACCTCCTCTGGCACAGCATCCCAGCCCGTTTCCCACTACTTGGTTATCTTCCTCCCTCCTTAGCCCCCAGGAAGTGAAGAAATTTACACTGCGGAGAACTCAAGCAACAGTGCTTGCCTTCACCATCGTATGTCACAACTCGAAAGAGTCACAGCAATTGTGCAAATCCTAAACCCCTATGGATGCTAGAAAGCCTTAGCAGAGAAGATTTCAGCTCTCAGCAGCAGTTTGTGAGAGCCTTGTTCTTTCTCATGCGAAACTATGCAAAACATGATAAAGTTTTCCGTAAACGGACTTTGCTAATCTTGCACCTGCATTTATAATTAGAATTGTTGTGATACCGACTAGAGAAATGAATGATTTGTGAATTGACCAATCACCCTGATAGGTAGTTAGTTAGAGGTCCAATACCTCTTGCCATTTAGGAAAACACTAAAAGAACTAAACACATAAAAACCCATCCTTTATTAATTAAATAATTCATTCCTTTCTGCTGACCACACTCGTGTCTCTGAGTCCTTCATTGCCCTCCGGCACCGCCGACGGCAACAAACCCCAAAACTGCCCATCAAAAGCATCTCAATTCTTGTGGGACTTCAGTGCAAAGAAGTGGCATGCTGTGTGCTTGCTGTTTCCCACCACTCAGCTTAAATGAAATTACTAAAATTACTGAAGCTTCATCATACCAAGCTGTGATTTCAAGCTTTTGTTGGGTCATGAGTAACTATGTTGCACAGCAGCATGTGCAACTGCCCGAGCTGTCAATAATACAAAATGGATGCAACACCAAGTAACACCTATAGACAGAGATCAGACAAACACCCTTCAAGAAAGTAGACAAAAATACCACCAAACCTGCACATGATAACTGTGGTGGGTTCCCACAGAGTGTCTGTAGCTCAGAGCTACTGGGATTTAGAAAAATATGACAATGAGCAAGACTACTGGAACTGATCAGACCACAAACTTATTCTGTAACCACAGAGTGTTGTAGTTTCTGTTTAGACAAGAAGGACAACATGTAGAGGTTGGGAATGGGGACGTTTCTTCATCTGCCCTCAGTAACCTTCTTAAGTTCCAAATGATCTGATCCCTCGAGGCTGTCCCACTGCATCTATAGATGCCATTTTACAGTAGCAGCTGCAGCAGAAATTGTCATGCAGGATCCTTCCCTGCCTGCCATGAAAACAAACCCACCTCTGCTGGCACAAGACTCCCTTCCCTACTCTTTTTCCAAAGCCAAGAGATCTGCTTGTCAGCTCCACCTGGAGGAGAAGCACTGCTAATTTGGGAAGAAAGGAAAAGGAACACAATAATCCACCTGTTGATCCCTTCCTTGCCTAAAACAGAGGGTGGACCAGTAGGAGCACCCAAGTTCTGGAGAAGAGACAGACACAGTGGTGTCAGCCAACACAAAGCATGGCACAAGATATTCCAGCAGCGCTGGTCCTGTTTGGCACCGTTTGGTACTGTGCCTTCACACACCACCACCCTGCTGTTGAGGCATCATGTGTCACTGGCCCAGGATGAGATCCTTCTACCTACCTATCGATGCAGCCATCTGTGCAGTCACAGGAATCAACAAAGAGGCTGGAGAAATTGTTGAGATAATATCCACGTGGCCACGATGACTTCCGATACTTGAAATACGGTAATCTTGCGTGGTCCAGACTGTTACAGAAGGAGACGGGCACAGACTCGGCTCCATTGCTAATATCGAACTCAAACACGAGGGGCTCGGGATTCATGGTGTTCCTGCCCAACAGTACGTATGTGTTGAAGGAAAAGTGATCAACAAATAAGAAATTGCACTCTGTTTCAAACAAGTAATTTCGCACATCTCGAAAGCTTCTCAGGCTCCGACCGCAAGGAGCTTTGTAATTCACGTCCAGTGATTTCGAAAGGCAGTCTGCTTTCGCATGGCGTCTTTGAAAGTCAAACAGGATTGGGATCTTCAGAGGATTTTCGCCCTTGTAGGAGCCCGCTGCTCTCTTGGTAAGACATGCACTAGAGCACTTGTGGTCCTGATAATGCACGTTTAAAGGTAAACCTTGAACTTTGCTAGACGCTTCTTCACTCCCCGAGCATGTTCTTTCCACGTCCTCTTTTTTGCTATTTGGAGTAAAGGGGGAAAAAAAAAGAAAGAAGAGCAGCATCTTAGACAACCAGTGAAGTGTTCAGTTTTTTAGTAGTTCAATATTTTTAGCATAAAAAAGAAACACCCCATGGCTAGAAGGCCCAAGGTTTCACATGGTGTAACTGTCCTAACAACATATAAAGACATATTCAGTTGCATTAAAAAAAAAGCTTCTTCCCAGAACTTAAATGCTAAAACACAGCAAGAAAATTAAAAAAAAAAAAAGGAACAACTTATTTACCCCCATCTTTCAAACCAGTACCTGAGGCTAAATACTAAATACAGGGAGACTAAGTTACACACCTGACAGTCTGCACAGTAAGGAAAGCCTGAGAACTGATGCTTAAATCCTAACCCTGATAAGACTGATGAACCTTTATTCACAACCTAATGCCCTATTCTGCAACATTCTCATGTTGGAAATTAGATAAGTCTACCCAAAACCTCAGGTTTTCCACATAACCCAAGTTAAAAACATTTTCACTTTGAAAACTGACAGGATTCAAACTGGGTTTAAAACTCTGACTTTAGAAATACAAATTTGAGAACTCTCTCAACTGCAGTAAAGTATATGTCGAAAAAGGAACTGAAATGAAGGCACTGACCTGTCAGAAGCTTCTACAGTGTCTGCAGCATTGTCATCTGGAAGAGGCTGCAGTTTGGGTTCAGTTTCCCGTGCGCCATCTCCATTCAACTCATCACTTACTGAAAAAAATTGAATGTGAGCAAAAACTCCATCAATGCACATTTCAATTTACGATTGAATTTACTTTTGTTACTAAAGAGATGATTAACAAAACACATTACAAACAATGAATTGCCATGAACTACAGCTAACAAAAAGCTTGTTAGCAAGTGCCCTAGTGAAAAATCTTCCATGTGGTTTTCAAAGTGATCAGAAAGAAACGCACATGAAACATATTTACAGATTTCCCTTCACTATTAGAAATAAAAGGATGCCAAGCTATTACAGCTAGTGGATCCATGCACAGGATAACTGCTCACAGACAGCTCGGGTTCACAAGGGCTTACCAGTTCAAACTCTCTTCCTGTGGCACAAGCATTATCCACATACACACGAACCACAAAAATACAAACCCAGGTGGGAGTTCACAGTTCAGTACTTGAGGAAATTAATAATTAGGTTTTCCCCATTGTAATGCTAATGGCCTTCTCAGATCTATTTTACTGACTTCAAAGAAGGGAACTGAACTTCTGGTGAGCAAAACAAGACAAATTAAATCCACATACCAAACAAACACAATGGAGATGCACATACCATTTGCCAGGGTTAAGAGATCACCTAGATTAGCTTCATTCACCAGTGCCCAAGCCTGCCAGCATTCTGTGCAAAAAAACCCAAACCAAAACAGATACTAAGTTTAATTTAAGTAATGGTAATAGGTAAAACAAGGCGTTAAATCCTCCAGAGGCCCTTGATTCTCCTCACTGTGCTGGTCTAGAGCATGGCAAGACTGACACTGCTAGAAACATGTTGCATCACACACCTTAGCAGACACATCTAGGAATTACAAAATTATTACAGCTCACAGTAGTAGTTGTGAATTGGCACTGAATGCATCAGCTTTTGGAAAGCTGCTGGAATGTTTCTAAACACACATAAACTGGTGGCCTACAGTGGCAGTAATACACATAAAGACAATTTAGTGTAAGCTTCTATCTTTGCTGTCACACTGGTCATCTTCAGGCTAAGAAGGGCCGGATCTTGGCAGACCAAATTAATGCTACTTCTAAATTGGTGGAAATGGCCTTCAGATAGTAAGAATGCAAAAGACCCGTTCTGGCTCAACCTCTTATCCCATGCAATAAATATTAGAAGCTGGCAGAAAACTCCCAGCAAAATCCATGTTAATATTTTAGCTTGAAACCTTTAAAGAAAAAAGCACAGAAAAATTCAAATTGAACTTTATCACAGATTCATTGCGTCATCTGGGGATTCAAGTTCAACTTTTATCTCTGCACTGCTTTAATATTTTGTCGTAACAGTCAAGATGTGGGAGCTCAAGAACACAAAAAATTGCACTGCCAGGTTAGAGGAAGTGTTATATATAATGCAGAGTGTGTGGCTGTATTAGTTTAAAAGCATCTTACACCACTGTACATTTTCTTGCACAAAAAACCCCCAATAAAATCCATAGACTACATTTATATGGGTGACTTAACAAAAAGAAGCAATTTTACTCAATTAAATAAACCAGTAAAAGGAAATCTGTGTACTGCTCCAAGCTTATCAGAATTACAATTTTAATGTATTTTGATGTAGATAGAGGAAGCTTATTTCCATGAAAATCAGGAACAATTTGAAATGCATTAGTGTCAAATTTTTCTGCTATTGTTTCAAGTTATAATAGTGTCTCTGACACAAAATAGTACTGAGATGATTATTATCCCACCCAAAACCACTCAATTCACTGAGATGAGCTTGAAAGGCCAAAAATTCTGATGATAAATGAAACACAAGGCACTGCAGATATTTCATTACTCCTCAAAAGTGAATATTTCAGTTCTGTGTGCTTAACAGCCATGCATTGCTTGAAAAAATATACAGGCAAAACAAGAAAATAGCCAAATGCACCTGAAATCACTTTTCTTTTTTTAAAGAAGAGACTTTTTTTTTAAAGTGCTTAAAACCACCAACAGCTAAGTAATTAAAATTCAGAGATATCTGAATTATGGCAGATATCACACAGACCTACACAAAGCAGTCCACAGCTACTCTGCAGTCCACTTTAACCATTACAAGGATTTCAAACCTTGGTTTGTGGCAGTTCCATTCTTGATCTTTTCCTTCAGCAACGACAGCACATTTTGCACCTGCTCAAATATGACATCCACTCTTCTACCTCCCAATTGTGTCCAAAACGTCTTCACATCACCTAAAATGCAAATTTCCATTTACAGCTCCTTAGAAGTCTAAAAACATGCCTAACTTCTAGTGGACTATTCAAAGGCTCCACTCATTTCATTTGGAGGCACTTGTGAAAAAAACAATCAGAACAGCAGGATGCATTAAACCCCCAGAAGTCTATTCCTAAATCAAATCAAGAAAGTGAAACAGAAGTCAAGTGATGAACTGGAGTGGCTTCCAATAGTGCATGATGCTCCCTCAAGCAACTTTTCAAGCAGGTCACAAAGGGAGCTGTGGAAGCCTTTCTTCAGACACCAACAAATGAATCCCACTAAAAATTAATCACTGAAACTCCCAGAAGTGACACAGGAAAATATTTTCAACTGATCGAACTGAATATTTTACTTGACATAACATTGGGATTTTTTTATTTATAGCTATAACCTCTCTCAGCTGCATGGGCTGACTATCTTGTCTCATCACTAGTTTTGGTATGTTTTGTAGGGGAAAAACCATTCAAAATATTTTCAGATAAAAGCAGTTTGATAAATTTTGTTCAACCAGGGGTATCAGCTGAAATAATTAACACCCCTCATGTATCATGCCTCCTTTCTCCACTAGAAATATTTATAAAGAACATTTGGTTTAAATAAGTGTTTTTTAAGCTACTGGTTTAGAACTTCTCCTCTTCCAAAGGTATGTACCTTTGAGGTGCTAAGCCCATTCATGCAGGCTCTTGTTAAAACATTAGCTGTGCATCTTTGTCAGGGACTGTGAAAAGGAAATATGTTTCACTGTGTCAAAAGATGACGCCAGAAGAAAGAACCAGCTCTTTCTCAGTTAATGTTGTTCTTCTTCAATGACCAAGCACAAAAGCATAAGCAAACCTGTTTTCCTACTCCATTTCTAGAGGTGGAGTCCACTGTCACCATGCTAGGTTTACATTCCACTTTCAGGCAGCAAATCTCTGTTGGCAAATGTGCTGGGGTGACACCTTCCCAGAGGTCAAGAAATACTGCATTCTTGTAAGGTTCATTAAAAAATATTCCTTCTTTTTTTGACTTGGTAGAAAATGACTTCTGTTGCCGAGAGCACCAGAGGCCCAGTGATGCTATGGCAGTGTGGTTACTCTCAAAAGCATCATGACAGCAGTGAAAGAAGTAACAATCTTTTGTCACCACAACCCCTGCCCCTCACGTCACCAGCAGCTAAAGGCATAATACTTAATATCAACAGGCAATGATAAAAGTACTTCATCTTGTGAAACAGCTGATTTGGCACGAAAGATCAACAAAATTTGATGATCTCTTATATTCACAGAAATTTCTTTAAACATGCGGAAAGGTTTAAGTCCAATTACAAAAGAATTCACAACAATTTTTGGAAACCTACACCACTGGTCCAAGGGACACCACCTGCCCTATGCCATTCCCACCCTTTTGCTGTGTATGGCAGTACCACAAATTTAAAATAACAAAAAGTATATTTAATATTTTTGTTTAAAATAAAATTGAAAAAAATACACTCGATTAAAAATACGCATTTAGAAATTCTAGTAACAAGTTTCTCCATGGCAGATTAAAACTGCTGTCCTTATTCATTACCTGTTTTCAGATATTTCCATGCATTTACTAAATCTGGATGGCACTGGTGGATGGATTACTACAGAGGACAGGTGACAAAACAGTTTTTTGTTTCTGGGTCCTCAGCTATAATAATGTGTAGTCCATAGGGAAATAAAACATACTGCTGTGTGTAGTGCTCACTCACCTTGAAAGTGCTTCCCCAATTCTCATGCTGGTGTGCCCTGAAACTACAGCAGCAAAAGCTTTGTTTTGCGCAGAGAAGCAAAGATTGCATTTGAAGTTCATAGTATAATTTTCATTTCAAAAAAGACAGATGTCCACACCACTAAGCTCTCCAGTGCTAATGCTGCTATCACCAACCACAGCCAGAAGGACAGGGAATGAGCAGACACAGGATACATCTACCTTGTCAGCATTCAGAACCATCTCTCCAGCTGACGAATCAGGGTGTGCACTGGCATCTGGCTGGAGGGATTTTCTTTTCCCTTTATAAAATCCTTGGGGCCACATACCTCTTTCTTCCCAGCATTGTGCAGGGCAATGATACTGGAGCAAGACACAAGCTGCCAAGGTCAGGGCTACTTACTCCAGCTACCAAAAAAGCAACTTGGGTGCGTTTCCTGTAGTGCTGCTGACAAACCTCTTACACATTAAAAGGCAAAACTATTCTCTTCCAGCTATAATTTTCATATCAGAAGCAGTTCCAAATACACACTTCTTTCCTTTCCCTCCATAAATCCAAATTATACTACCTTCAGTGCTCGCCTCCCTGGAATTGGTAAGGTTCTCCTCTTCAAAGAAGTCACACAGCACTGCAAAGGTGCAGAATGGACAAGTAAGAGATTGGGTGAGAAATTACAATAGTTGTAGCTACTCAGCTTTTCAAAATTTATACAAGTAAATACTACAGTGGGTATCAGGAGGAGCACTGTGTGAGAATATGTTGTGTTGAAATAGTCATTCCCCTTTCAAAGAGTCATCCCACGCCTTGTCAAGATGTAGTTCAGGAACTGAAATTAAACAAGCTACATGAGGAAATTTTTTTATTTAGGTAATTTCTTACTGTCCTTCAAGCATGAAGCTGTCACAAGATGACCAAAACTTTCCAGCATGTTCATCTGAGCCTACACAACCCCCCTGCCCATTTAACGCAAAGCTTTCTTTTTGTTTTCCTAAATTGATGTGCTCAGTACAGCAGTACTACAACTAAACTAATTTATTTAGGGGGGAAAAAAAAAAAAAAAGCTTTTTAAAAGTAGATAAACTACTGAATCTGTTTCTTGACAAATGCAAGTTACCCTTCACTGTAAGAAGTAAGGCAGCACTCTTCAACCACATTGAAGATTCCAAATTTTTATCTCCATGAATCACAGAATCAAGTAGGTTGGAAAAGACCTCTGAGATCATACAGTCCAACCTATGACCAAACTCCAGCATGTCAACGAGACCATGGCACTGAGTGCCACATCCAGTCTTTCCTTAGACACCTCCAGGGACGGTGACTCCACCACGTCCATGGGCAGCCCACAATGACACAGAGAACGTAAAACATGCCTTATTTACGTTATCTACTTCATCTTTTCTATGCTATAACTGAAAAAAGAAACCAACCCCAAACCTCTCCATTCATTCTGGATACTTCGTTTAGCTGAACGGGAAAATAGGTTAAGACAGCTGACTCCTAGAAATGTTTCTTACAAGACTAATGGCTGCTCAAAACACATATATATATATGTATGTGTGTGT
>VWZT01003460.1:2443-15521 GCA_013397055.1 Pachycephala philippinensis | reverse complement strand
AGCACCCGGCGCTCGGGCTGCCCAAAACGGGGGGAGCCGGGAGGAATGGGGACATCGCTTGGGGACGGGGACCCCATCTCCCAGCCCCGGCTCATCGCTGCCGCATCGTCTCCAGGGCTGGCAGCTGGAGGTTAGACTGGGGCCAGCTGGGAGGGGTTTGGAACGCTGTGTGCTGTGGCAGGTTTGGGAACGGGGCACCTCTCCCGGTTGGGGTGAGCTGGAAGTAACGCTGGAGAACACGCTTGGAAAGCGAGGATGTCGTTTTAACCTTTAAAGCGGCAGTCCGAGCGCTGGCAGTGTTTGTGCACTCGTCGGGCTGAAGGCTGGGACCAGCGACGGCATCGTTTATTTCCTTGTGCTGGATTTATGTCTCCTGCCTCCATTTTCTGCTGGTGTCCTTGGAGGCTGCGGCTTGCCAAGCTGGTTCCTGCAAAGCTGGATGAAAGGGCAAATACTGGATTGCTTCGGGGTGCACGGCATGCTGGTCTGACCTGAGACACCCCAGCGCAAGCCTGGACATCAGGGAAAGGAGAGTATGGGTCATGCACGGGAGATAAATGAAGGCTGCTGGAAAAGCCGCCACGGCAGGTTGGGATGAGCTGAGCATGTGGGAAAGCGTGAAGTTCTGGTGGGGTGAGCAGCGAGGAGAAGCAATCCTGGCCCTGTTCTCACTGAGGTCTGGAAGTGACTTGTATCAGTCCTAGGAAAAGGTCTTTGAAAACAAGAAGCTCGAAGTCAAACTACTGCCTCTTCTCCAGTTCAAGTTTAGGCAGTAATTTGGTTGTCATCTCAAAATACTTTTGCAAGGGCAAGAACTTCCTTGCAAGGAGATTCCAGCCTCAAGAGCAGAGGAGACAAACTGCTAGGGTGACGAGAAATACCTGTGTGGGTTTGAGATAAAACCCAAGGCCAGCACTGTTGGCTGACGAAGGGCAGCCCATTTAGGGATGTGAGGATGTGTGGGAGGCTGCATGCTCCAGGCATTGGTGGGCACCTCAGCATCTGCCTGCTCATGGAAACCTGGGTTCTGGTGCTGCGAGAGGAGCCTGGAGCTCGGTTCTGTGTCGTGGTGCAGGGATCTGTGAAGCCCTGCAGACTGGCCTGCTCTTTCCTGAATGACCTGTGGTGAGTGGCCCCTGTGCCGGG
The DNA here is from genome assembly GCA_013397055.1 of Pachycephala philippinensis. Classification (NCBI taxonomy): domain Eukaryota; kingdom Metazoa; phylum Chordata; class Aves; order Passeriformes; genus Pachycephala; species Pachycephala philippinensis. The sequence goes on along the minus strand of VWZT01003460.1, from coordinate 14,375 downwards.
GATGCTCTCCAAATTTGGTGCATCGAGTGCAAAGTCACCTGCTGCAGGTGCTTGTAGCCACTGGGAGTGCCTTGGGGTCACTGCATGTCCTCGGGTCAGGAGGTCAAGGATGCACAGAGGAGCCACCACATCCTGGGTTGACATTGTTGTGTTGAATTAAACATGATGATGGGTGCCCTCTTCTGCAGCACCAGCCCTTGATGCAGGTGACATGGCTGGCGATGTTGACAGCCCTGGGGCAGGATTTTTTGTTAATCAGGGCTCATGGAGGTAACTGTGGGGCATATGCACGTCTGGAAAGAAAGGATTGAGCAGAGGACTCAGCTGGGGCTGGTGAGGCAGGAGAAGAGATGCAGGTAGGTTTCTGCAGAGGTGGCTTGTGTCCTGAGAGGGGTCACGGCATGAATCCAGATCAGCTGGGTAATGTTCAGACAGGTTTTAATTCCACTGCCATTTGAAGGGAAAGAAATGCCCTCCAGCCCTGGCAGGGCTTTTGGTGCTAGAGAACACGAAGACTTTCTCCTGGTTATTCTTTAGCCCTGGCAGAGCTGTTAATAACCAGCAACTGGGCATTGACCACTGGGCTTCTCTTCTTGGCTTGCACGATTTTGGGAGAGGCTGGCAGGAGAAGAGTTTGCTATTGAGATGGTAAAATGACTCTGGCAGTGGAAATAAATCTCAAAGTTTTTCTACTGTGTGCTCCTGGAAAAACTGCTTTTTGAAATCCAGCTTCTTCCTCCTTTACAAGGAATCAGGGTGCCCCGCTAGGCTGTGCTGCAGCCTCTCTGCCTGGGCACCTTATTTCCTGTTGCCAGAAGCCTGCTGGGGAAGAAGCTGGGTTGGTTCCCTGGCGCTGGGTTGAAGAAGAATAATAATCATTTCCTTGAGAGAGGGAGTGCTGCCAAAACCTCGCCTTGGCAGGGTAAGGCCAGGGCTGTCCTGGCTGGAGAAGAGCAGTTGCAGCAGATGTAGCTGGAAGATAGTGGCAGGTCCTGGTTCACGGCAGTCATGCAGGACAGGCTGGTTCTCATCATGCCCTGAACCTCTGTGAGCAAAACATCCACAGACAGGCAAATACAAAAGCTGGGTCTGTAGGAGTGGAAACAGGCTGCAGTTAGATCCTGTGAGACTGCAACCTAGAAAATCTCAGCCTGAGAGGGATTTGGGGACCTTGAATGTTGGTGAATAAAGGTGAATGCCCAATGAGCAGCCAAAAAGTCAAGTGTGGGTTGTTTCTGTTGGGGAAGTGTAGTAGCAGAGCCTCATGGAAGAGCCTCTCCTGCTTTCTCCTGGGCATACATGTCCCAGGGGATTGTTGCTCATTGCCCATTGCCTGTGCTGGGCATCCTGTGAAACCAGGGGCAGGACAGGCTGTGTGTTCCTGGTTGGTGTGGTTTTCTGCTCGGCAGTGTGTCATGGGTGTCTGCAGGTAGCTCAGGGACACTGCCCACCATGGGGGCTCCCGTGTCGCCACTGCCCACCTGGAGCCCAGGGCCATGGAGCTCCCGGCTGGGTCTTGCCTGGCTGTTTGCTGGGGAAGGCTCAGCAGCTTCTGGTCTGGTAGCTGGTTTCCGTGTGCTAATTGTCTCTGTATAGAAGGCTTAACTTGGGGCAGTTTATTAGCCAAAGCCAGGACTTCACAAGCACTGACTCGGAGCCCAGCCCTGCTCCTCTTGCCTGGAGTGGTGCTGGCACACCCAGCCACAGGTGTGCCCCTGTCTGGGTGTCTCAATTCCCAGACCTTTGGGTGAGAAATTATCTGATGGGCAGTGCTGGTCTGCGCAGCTGGTGTGCGGGCGGAGGCGAGTCCCCAGGCTCCTGCCAGCTGCAGACAGCAACCATCCCCACTTCCTGGGGAAGGCTGCCCTGTGCCATCTGCCCCTGAGGATGTGGCTTAGGGAGGTGGCAGTGTATGGCAATGGGGATGTGGAGGTAGAAGAGCAAGGCTCGTGTTCCTGGAGCAGTGCATGGCTTCTCTGGGTTTACACCTCTGCGTCCAGGCCTTCCTTAGCAGGACATTGTGTACCAGGCATGGAGGTGGTGGTGGTCCTTATGTGCATTCCCACTTCCCTGTGGATGTCTGGGAGTGCCTCCTGTGCTGCACGAGCTGGGAGCTGCTCTTGAGTTGCCCTTGCAGTCAGTCCTGAGCTGCCTGACCTCTGCCTGCTTGTGCTTGCTGACCAATGCGTGCTCCAGATGGATGATAGAGGTTGTCACCCCTTGTGCCATGGGCACGGGGACACAGGTTCCTGTTGTACATCTCTACACGGAGGGAAAGCTCAACCTGTGCTCATCCTGCCCAGTGATGCTGAAGGGATGGCATTGCCTGCTCCTGTCTAATGCTTCTCTTTCCCTTGCAGATACTTCAGGTGGTGGTTCAAAAAGACCCGCATAGAGAAGAAATCTGCCTTCATTGACCTCTTGTGTGCTGTTCCTCTGCAGCAGATCTATGGTCAGCCTTCACTTTGGGTGTTGGGGTGGGTGGAGATTCACACAGGGCCATCAGGGTGCTAGATGGAATGAGTGAGTCAAGGAGGTTTGTGGTGTGGGTGATGCTGAATGGCCCTCCCCTGCAGAGATGCATGGGGAGAGTTCTTGAGCCGGATCCCACCAGGGGGAGGAATGGGTTTACTAACTTTTGGTGTCTTTGCTAGGGTGTCCACTCGGCGGGATCGGGGGAGGCACCATCACCCGTGGCTGGCGGGGAGAGTTCTGCCGCTGGCAGCTGAACCCTGGCCTTTACCACTATGAGACGGTCATCGCCAACCAGGTAGGGCCTGCGAGGGGAGTGAGTGTCACTGCAGCAGCCTGGGCATCTGCCATGGGGCTCATCTGGTCCCCTGCTCCTCTCCTCCACAGTTCACGGTGTGCCTGCGGTGCAAGGGGCAGACGATTTACCAGCAAGTCTTGTCCGTGGAGAGGCCCAGCACCCTGCAGGGCTGGAACTGGGGCTACTGCGGCCACTACGCCTTTTACCATGCCCTGTACCCCCGTGCCTGGCTGGTCTACGAGCTACCGGGGCAGAACGTGGTGCTCACTTGCCGGCAGGTCTCTCCCGTCATCCCCCATGACTATAAGGTGAGGAGGTGATGGCATTCCCGAGGGCAGAGCCGCTCCTTAGGCGGGCTTTGCCAACATTTCCCCGTGCCCGCGCTCAGCGCTGGTTCCAGGCGGGGGAAGCCCCGCAGCCGTGCGGGAGCTCGGCATTGCAGCGAGGGATGGCTCAGCTGCCGCACTGCCCGTGCTGCTGCCAGCCCCAGGCGAGGGTGGCAGCCGCGCTGCTGACACGTCTGACCTTCCTCTTACCCCAGCGCAGCACGTGAGCCTGTATCAACCTGCCGAGCAGATGAGTGATGAGACAGCCGGCTGAGCCTCAAACGCCGCTTGCCGTCTCTCTGCTGCCCGCTGTGGTGTTTGCCAGCCCAGGGCTTCTTTTCTGAATTTTGCCTTGCCTGCTTCCCAAATTCCTCTGCTCCCGCTGCTGCTCCTGAGCTTGGCAGCAAGACCCACTTGTTATTCCTGGTGCTGTTGCTCCCGCTGCGTCCTGTGTGGTGCCACCAGCAGTGGGGGAAATGATGGTGGGGCAGCTGGCTGTGGAGCAGCAGGCATGTAGACAGCATTCTGTGTCTCTTCCAGGACTCCAGCCTGCCAGTGGGAGTGTTCATCTGGGAGGTGGAGAACGGGAGGGATGAGGACGTGGAAGTGTCCATCATGTTCAGCCTGCAGAACGGCACGGGAGCGAAGGAGGACAGGAGCGGCGGGCACTGGAATGAGCCCTTCAGCTTCCAGAAGGATGGCGAGCGCGTTGCTGGAGCCCTGCTGCACCACTGCCCGGCTGTGAACCCCTTCACGCTGGCCATCTCTGCCCGAGAGAAGGTAAAGGGCTGGGCCTGGTGCTGTGGCTGCTGCTGGGGAGGTTGTGCAGCCCTGCTGGATGTGGGGGAGCCGCTTGCTGCAGCTGGTAAAGGATGGGTGTGCAATGGGTTGGGGTTGGCACCGGTTCTCAGCACTTGCCTGATCCCAGGAGTGGGGACGTGACTTCCCTGAGGGCACCCTCTTTGGGGGTGAGTGTCAGGAGAGCAGCTGAGGGTGAAGCTTGCGGGGCCACAAGTTTGGGGTTAGAGCTGCTGGGCAGCACATGGGAAGTGAGTGTGATGTCCTGGTGGTGGTGACGAGGAGCGTAGAGCATTAATCTTGTCCTCCAAAGCAGCAGCCCCTGATGATGCTCTTCCCTTCCCCAGGCTGGCACAGGAGTCACCCATGTCATGGCATTCAATCCCACGGGATTGGGTAGAGAGGTGTGGCAGGACCTCCTGCAGGATGGCAGGCTGGATTCACCCACCGGTGAGTCCCTCCATCCTCCGTGGGACGGGTGGAGGGGCAGCAAAGGGAAAGGGTGGCCATGCTTGTTCTGGGCAACCAAGCCAGGGCAGAGCTCCCTTCCTCCAGCTTCCTTGGTTGGTAAAAAGCTTTCCAGGATGCTGTGGTTTGTTCCCAACTTTAGGCTGTATCCAAACTTCCTCTTACTTGTCCTTTCTGTGGTTCTCCAAAAGCTGTTCATACCACTTTGGGGCTGTTCTTGGGTATTGGTTACATGTGCCAGTATCTCATTAGTCTGTGTGTGGTTGCACACTGAATTTCGATTTCTGCTAGGGTGCCAGGGTGCTGCCCGGCCACCTTCCCTCAGTTCCTGTTGCCAGATTAATGAGCTGTATTCCATCAGATTTGTTCCAGCCAGCATTTAACAGTGCTTGGGGTTTACTGCTGCCATCACTTGCTGTCCTCTTTCTACTGTACCAGTTCTCTGAAAGTGTCTGCTATTCCTTTGATAATTCTGCATCCATGCTCAGGTCTCTGCTCACTCCCTTGGGAGGAGCCTTGAAGCAGGGTGGTGTCTCCAGCCTTTGCTGGTCACCTCCTATTGCCATAAAAGGTGACCGTTTCCCTAATGTCTGTCAATTTTTAAACAAGGATGATGCTGACAAACTAGTGAAGCTGACTCTGGGTCTTTGCAAGATTTCTTGTGGCTTAAATTATGTAAATGAAGTGTTTACTACGTAATTTTTTCCGGAAAAATAAGCTTCCTGCCTAGGTGTACTCAGAGCTCTCCAGGCTATTGGGATGTGGTTTTCCTTCATGCATGCCAGACATTATCATAGTCAGGATCTGTGCCTGTGTTGCTCTAATGAGTTTACCTTGTACACATGTCAGAACCAGCATATAATTATCCAGCCACCTCAGGGCTTTTCGTAAATACCAGCATGGCTCAAGCACCCTGCAAAAAGCTGGAAACAATGACTGTCCCTAGAAAGTCACAGTCTCTCTGAGTGCAGCGCAGATACAGAGTCATGGGATACTCTGTAGCTTCCATTCATGCCTGGTGCCTTTTCCTGCCCGATTTCTTCCTGTTCCTGGATGACTGAATCCTTTTAGCCTCTCCTCCCATGGAAGGTATTTTTTTCCTGCGGCAACATCATCCCTTAAAGGCCTGGGGCTGTACCTTTGTGGTTGTACAGGGGCTTTGGTATGCCCAAACACTCTCATCCTCCTCAAGGTGTGTGTGAACTTCAGTTACCCTCTCTTTGGTCTTCGATGATTGCTTAAGAATACCTTAATTTTTCCTGGCAGGTAAAAGCAGCCCAACAGAGAAGGGGGAGGTGACAGCAGCAGCAGTGTGTGCCAGCTGCAGGGTGCCTGCCCATGGGCACAAGACGCTGGAGTTGGCCCTGGCTTGGGACATGCCCTGTGTTCACTTTGGCTCCAAGGAGAAGCTGCACCTCAGGTAGGTGGGTTGTCTCCAGTGGCATTTGGCTCACAGCCCCAAAGGCCCCTTTTCCCTCCTTCCTGACTTGTTTACCATGTGGGGAACCTTTTGCCACCCACTCCCTGTGGCTGTGGTCCTGCCAGCTCAGGGAGGGGACCTTGTGTCCAAACCCTGCTGCCCAATGCCCCTTCAGCAGCAGCTGAGTTCTTCTGCTGTTCACTGTAGTCCACTGTCCCTCTGTGGTGTCCGTGTGGGTTTCCCAGGTCGAGCCCACGGGGTGCTCACCAAACCCTCACTTGGCAGGCGGTACACACGGTTTTTTGGCAGCGAAGGCGATGCTGCTCCTGCCCTGTCCCATTATGCCCTGACACACTACGAGGAGTGGGAGAGGAAGATCGAGGCATGGCAGAATCCCATCCTGGAGAACAGGTAGGGCAGATGAAAGCACCTTCCCCGTGGCCTCTTGGGGCTGGCTGCCACAGGAACATCAGCACCTCAGGCACTGAAGGTGAGCTTCCCTCCTTCTCACAGCCAGCTGCCTTCCTGGTACAAGTCGGCCCTCTTCAATGAGCTCTACTTCATGACGGATGGGGGAACCATCTGGATGGAGGTGCCCCCGGATTGCTGTGCCGAGGACCTGCAGGGGCTGGCAGGGGCTGGACTCTCCCACCTCCTCCCTGTCCTGCGGGAGTACGGAAGGTTTGCTTATTTGGAAGGTAACTCACAGGGATGTGAGGGATTCTCCCAACTCAACCCCTCGCATTACTGTAGCCACGTGCTTTTAACCTGCCATGGGGATGTTTTTCACACTGCAGTGTTAGGGAGCAGTGCTATTCTCAGGAAAATTCCTTGCAGCCCTGTAGGATATGGCATGAAGTGTTTCCCAGATCCCTGGTGCTCTATGTAGAGCATAAAACCCACTTTGAATGGGAGCCCCTGCCTGTGCTGGGAAAGATCCCCCTGTCCTGGGCCATGTGGAGGGAGGACCTGCCCCCCTTCTCCGCTCCCTGTGGCAGTCTCCTGTCCCTCACCATCTGCCGTGTGCTGCCAGGCCAGGAGTACCGGATGTACAACACCTACGATGTCCATTTCTACGCCTCCTTCGCTCTCGTCATGCTGTGGCCCAAGCTGCAGATCAGCCTGCAGTATGACATCGGTGAGTGTCCCCGCAGGCCCTGCCTTGCTGCGTGCTCAGGGCTTCACCTCGGGAAGAGACGGAGGATTTGGGACAGCGGCTGCTGTAGAACTGTGTGCCGTGGATCCAGCATCCCCCTCCAGCTGCTCTGGTGGGTCCAGGACGTGCAGCCCTGGAATGTTGCTGCTGGAGCATCTCTGTGCCCAGCACTGGCGGTGCCTTCTTGCCATGCTGGGGGTGCACAGCCGGCTCTGCGTGCCCTGAGGGAGCCCCTGGTCTTCCCAGCTCTGTCCTTGCCCCTTGTAGAGCAGACACACGGAGCTGTTTGCAGACCCTGGTGCTCTGGCTGGGCTTGGTGGCTGCTCGGTGGTGCCCCAACCAGGGATGCAGCCCAGCCCTTTGCTGGGCTCTGGAAGGGCTGAGCCCACTATGGTCCCTTCCCAACCCCTCCTTAGGGGGTGGGATGTTGCTGTTGCACCGCAGATGGGTAGAGAAATGACAGAGTCCAAGTGCCAGGGATAAATGGAAGGGATTTAATGGTATATGGAAAGGCTTTTGTATGTTAGTTCGCAAAAGTGTGTTAAATGGCATAAGGTAATTTGTCCTTTGGCCATCTACCCCTTGAGGCGATTGGCCAAATTCTAAGACACCCGTTTCTAAATATTTTTCTAGTTAAAACCATAACAATACTGCAAAAACAACTTGCAGGTGCAGAAGTTTACAAAACTGTAACATTGTTTTAAATAATTTGCATGGGAAAGACAGAGCTCTCATAAAATGCTGCAGAGGGCTGAAGAAATCCCCTGCTGAAGCTTTTTCAGTATCCATAGGGGGTGACAGTTTTATGTCCCCTGCTGAGGATGGTATGGGGAGCAGCCTGGTATCCCCTCAACCCTTTGCAGAGGGCTGTGATCTTGGAGCCCCAGAAGGCAGCCTGATGTGCTGGTGGCCCTGCCCATGCCTATGCTTGGACCCTTCTGCTGCAGTTTCTGCTGCCCTTCTAATGTGTCTTGCTCTGTGTCCTCTGCAGCTGTCACTGTGGTGAATGAGGATGCCCAGCCCCGGCAGTACCTGATGTGTGGTCAGACTTCCCAGGTTAAGATAAAGAACGTGGTGCCACATGACATTGGGGACCCAGGTGAGGGGTCTGTTGTGCCTGTGGGGGAGCAGAGGGGGTGCCAAGCTGTGGGAAATGGCTATGTTGCATAAAATACACTGTTGTCGTCAAGCATTGGAACAGGCTGCCTGGAAAGTTGTGGTGTCACCATTCCTGGAGTATTTAAAAGAACTGCAGATGAGGCACTTAGGGACATGGTTCAGTGGTGAACTTAGCAGTGCTGAGAGGTCTTTTCCAACTTAAATGATTTTGTGATTCTGTGTTTTCTGGGAATGGAAAGCTGGATGGTGTGGGGTGGTGATGAAGACCGTGTTGCATGGGGCTTGTACAAGGGAGACAGAGGGAAGTAGCAGGAAGGCTGTTCTCATTACAGATGGCACAGGGTACAACACATTATTCCAGTGCTGTTTGATCACAGCACCCTTGGGTCCTCGCTCCTGTGTAGGAGGAGGGATGTTTATTGCTTGCTGCCCTGCTGCATCTGGTCTCTCCTGGTTTAGGTGATGAGCCATGGCAGCGTGTCAATGCCTACCTGATGCACGACACTGCTGACTGGAAGGACCTCAACCTGAAGTTTGTGCTGCAGGTGTACCGTGACTACTACCTGACACACGACTCCCTGTACCTGCGGGACATGTGGCCAGTGTGCCAGGTACTGGGAGATCAGACTGTGGGGCATCACCCTTTCCCGCTTCCCTCAGGAGCCAAGCAACTTCCTGAGAGGATGGATGCTCCCAAGCAGAGTGAGAGGAGCTTCCAGGATGTGAGGGTTGCGTGACCATCTCCTGCCTCTCCCGCAGGCTGTGATGGAGTCGGAGCTGAAGTTTGACACGGATAATGATGGGCTCATTGAAAATGGTGGCTTTGCTGACCAGACGTATGATGCGTGGGTGGTGCACGGAGCCAGGTGAGCAAGAGAGGCAGGTGGGGGTTGGAGAGGGGGGCTGTGGGGTGGGGACATAGCTCAGAGCTATGGGCCCTTGTATCCCATTTGTCGTGGAACCCTTGAGGTGTCCCACATTCCTGATGCTTCTCTTGTTTGGCTCCGGCAGTGCCTACTGTGGCGGGCTGTGGCTGGCTGCTGTCTGCGTGATGTGCAAGATGGCAGAGGTGCTCGGGGATACTGAGGTCCGGCAGAAATACCTGGACATCCTGAACAAGGGCAAGGAGTCGTTTGAGAGGAGGCTCTGGAATGGTGGGTGCTCAGCACTGGGGAACCATGCTCAGCTGGCCGTGGGTCCCTTGGGAGGGGGTGGCTCCTCCTTGGGTCATGGAGCCTTGTGGGGAATGGGGGAAAGAAGGGGTGATACTGTCCCTCCAAGCTGGGGGAAAGGAAGGGAGATGCCCCTCTAAGTGGAGGGGAAGGAGCAGGTGTCTAGGAGGGACCAGGTGTGGGAAAGAAAGAAGAGCCTTGTGGAAAAAGCAGCTATGCTTCTGCCACACAGGGTGGTGTGTGGGGACAGCTCACACGAGCCAGTATCCTAATCTATTGATTTTTAACTCCTTCCTGCCTTTTCCAGGAAAATACTACAACTATGATAGCAGTGGAAGTGAGACCTCCACCAGCATCATGTCAGACCAGTGTGCTGGGCAGTGGTTTCTCGGAGCTTGTGGTCTGGACCAAGGGGAGTTTGAGGTAAGAGAAGGGGCTGCCTGGTGTGGTTGGGGTGAGATGTGGCCTATGGCAGGAGGGAAGCAGCAGCAGGGCTGGCTCATGTTGGGGGGTACACGTTAGGGCTGGTGTGGGGGGCAGCTGGGCTGGTATGGGGGGCACCTGCCTCCTCTCCCACTGTGCACACCCCAGTGGAGGCCGTTGGATGGATACAGTGGAATCCACCTTAAACCAAAACCCTCTTAGAGGCCATGCAGCAGGGATGTATAACTGCGCTGAGCTTTGGCCCCAACGTGGTTTCCTCTGGACAAGGTGCTATTTGATTAAAAACGGTAGAAAAGAGTATAGGAAACTTTCCATGTTATTTGCAGCCCTAAAATGTCCAAAATTAATATCAGAGGGAACTATGGCTTATTCCAAGCCCTAAAGTCTGTTGCTCTTCAGTTGCAAGTGAAGAATTGGCTGCAGACCCCTAATGTCTGATGGGATGGTCAGAGCAGCTGATGGTACTTCAATACCTGGAAGAAAGGGAGGCAGTGGAGAATCATTGGGTTATTTATGCCCCGTGGGCAGTTGTCAGAGCACAGCTTTCTGGTGGAGATGGACAGGCAAACACCTCGGCCGAATGAAGGGAGGAGTGGCTTTGTGGGAGGGTGACAAACCACTTCACTGTCTGTTGGCAAATGAGAGGGAGCTTCAGGTGACTTTACGTGGTCATTCCCTCCTGTGTTTCACCCAGTGTGGGGTTGGGGCTGTGCCTGGAGCTCCAGGCAGGATGTGGCCCAGCCCTCCTGCAGTAATACCCTTTTGGGAGGAAAGAGTAAACGTGGTGCAGAATCTGGCCTGCCTTTGTCCAGCCTCAGTCTGCTGCTGCCAAAGGTGGCACTTCTCCCTGCTCTCTGGTGAGCTCTGAGCTCACTGGAGATGGGTCTGGTGAATTGCTCTCCTCTGTTACTATGACATTCCATGGGTTTTTTCCATGTATTTTGATCCATTGCCTGGCTGGTATCACTCCTGTGGGTAACCTCATTAACGTGGCCATGCTGCGTGCACAAGGCAGCAGTGAACGAGTCAGAAATGTGACGTAAGAGCAGCCTGTGATCCAGCCCTGAAGGAAGCATGTCCCAAAAGCTTCTGCCAGAGAAGGGCACACCAGCCCTTCACTGATTCCCCCAGCAGCACCTGGGCTTATCCCCAGAGTCACACTGGGGAAAAATGTCTGCAGGGATGCTTGACTTGAGCACAGAGAGAAGAGATTTGCTGCTTTTGCTTTGAGTCTGCCACAGCTGTCTGCTTGGACTGCCCAGCCTTCCCTGGCAAGGTCCTGCCTGGTGTCATCCCAGCCTCTGCTTGCCGTGGCTCTGGTGTCACCAGACTGGCAAGAAGTGTCTGGCATGTCCCTGGGCTGTGCTGATGGGCCTCATGGCCCTTGCTTCTCTTGCAAGTGATGACCATAAAGCAGATGAGGATGGTGTGGTTGGCTGGGTCCCCACAGCAAACCTCCAAGAGATAGGGAAGGGACTTGGCCAGTGACTGTGGTTGAGAAGCTGGTTTTGGAGATGGACTAGTTGGATGAGCTGTCAGCCTCCTCAGGAGGAAGGTGGAATGTGAGTCAGCACCTCTCTGCTAAGTATTTTGGGGGCTTTTTTCTCTTTTTGGGGAAGGATACTTTTCACTTCTTCCTGTTATTTTCCCGAGGTGGGAATTCATTGCTATTGACTCAGTGAGCAGTGTTGCCCTTTTTGTCATAGAAAATTTAATCCTGCTCCAGACCCTGCCTGAGTGGTCCACATGAGCACTGAGCCCGTCTCTGTCCACCCAGGTTTTCCCCAAGAGTCACGTTCTCAGTGCCCTCAAGACCATCTTTGAGAAGAACGTGCTGAGCTTCGCGGGCGGCACCATGGGAGCGGTGAACGGCATGAGACCCGACGGCGTGCCCGACTCCTCCAGTGTCCAGTCCAACGAGGTGTGGATTGGCGTGGTCTACTCCCTGGCTGCCACCATGATCCAAGAGGTGAGTGGGGGTGCTGCTGCCACACTCCCCAGCATGTGCTTCTTGCACTCTGTGGATGTGCTGATGGCCCTCTCCCCTCTCCTGCAGGGCATGGTGGAGGAAGGCTTCCGCACGGCGGAGGGCTGCTACCGGACGGTTTGGGAGCGGCTGGGCATGGCTTTCCAGACGCCGGAGGCCTATCGGGAGAAGAAGGTGTACCGCTCGCTGGCCTACATGCGGCCCCTCAGCATCTGGAGCATGCAGCTGGCCCTGGAGCGCCGGGCTGGCCGGGCACTGGCACCCGTGCAGCT
>VWZT01003457.1:62835-72865 GCA_013397055.1 Pachycephala philippinensis | reverse complement strand
ATAAACATATATCACCTTCATAGGAAATGAGCAAAAGAAATGATTGAGAAGTGGTCAGGCTTTACTTCGTGTGCTACAGCAGGCAGTTTGTGCTATGCTGAGCAACTTAAAGCTGAAACAGTTCTTAACTGAGTTCTTAATAGCTGTTCTTTACTAAATAGGTTGTTTTTTTTTTTTTTTCTTTCTTATGAAATGTTTCTGACTCTTTTAAGAAGATACTCCATACAGGAATGCTTCCACCAGAACATATGGATGACTTCTTTACTTGATTCTGTCAGTTCATCTCTTTGAATGATGAAAACAGAATTCTGCCTTGTTACTGAATAAGCACAGAGAAAAATGTACTTTTTAGTGTGTGGATTAGTACTACCTCTATCATTCTGGGGCTGGAATGTCTTTCAAAACACAAATGGAACAGTCTTCACACAGCTCTCTGAGAAGGAAATACTGTTACACCTTTTAGTGTGGGAAAGTACAGCGCCCCTCTGTTTGTAGTCCAAGTGCATCCATGCCCAGCATTGAAATGGCATTTTATACTTCTCCCACAGTCATGCAAAGAATGACACTAAATCTGAGCTAAAGGAAAATTACAGTCTGGATCAAACAAAGGGCAATGAACTAAGCAAATTTCAGGCAACTGTCCATGTACTGGAAATCAAAATTTCAGTTCTGAGACCTGTTTGAAACAGAACAGAATAGTGAACAGAATAGTGAACAGAATAGTTAACCTCTGTAATTCACAGTGCTTTGCCTTGTTGGAGGATGCTATGGCACTTGCTTTTCTTACAAAAGAGAGGTTTCTGTGTTTGTGGACTGAAGGGTGGTTTCCTGTGTCTGAATGCTGGTGTAGCACTGATGTGCTGAAGGCAGAGATAGTTTTGCTGTAGTGCAGATTGCTGCTCTCCGACGCAGGCTTTGATTTTTGCTCAATGCCAGTCACCTGTAAATGAAACTGCCAACACTGCAGAAAAGGAAGGAGTCAAGGTCTGAATAGAAACAATGCAAACCTTACTGGCCTGAGGAGACCAGGATTTGCCTTGAGCTTTTAAATAAATCCAGAGCTGTGAGTGACAGAAGCCAGTACCCTTTTTGCTCTACTCACCCTCTCACAGAGAAGAGTTGATTATAACTCCCCTTACCGTTGGAAACATGAGTCCTTCTGTGGCCACAAAAGTGGCTCAGGATTAAAAGGGCAATTGGGCTTTGGGCTGGTCTGTGAGAGGTCAGAGAGCAGAACTGGCAGCTGCTGGGCTGGTCAGTGTGCCTGCTGAGGGAGCTGGAAGAGGGTGTACACAAAACTCTTCTTGCTTCTGTTTGACAGCAGCTTTAAAACTTAAGCTGCTATGAAAAAATATGATGGAGGTATCTTTTTTCCCCCACTTAATGCTACTTGGTAAACTTGTGTGCTTAAATCATAACTTAATGTAAATATATATCAGTGTTTTCTTTGTAAATGGATGTGTAGGTGTTAAAAAACGTTTTCTGATTCTTGGTGATAACACTTGAGCATGGCAGCTCTCAGGAAGGTGTGTCTGCCTTTTAGTAGGGGGAAAAAAAAGCCATGTAATCTGGTAAGTGATGGAATGTGGCTGTAATGACCAGTTAATGAGAACCATTATGGCTCATTTATGCAATCTATTAGTTCTTATAAAATACTTCCTAAGGGTCTGGGCACTTTAGGTCACAAATATAAAATAACAGTACAGTTTTTTTTTAAATAATTATTGGGGAAAGGGTAATTTTAATAAAAACTGCTGACTGATTTTTCAGAGATGCTGTAAAGAAAAGGACTTCTAATGGGTCTTTTAAAGTAGATACATTTAACTTTCTCTGACCTATTCTGGTTTTCATCTTCAGAGCCTGTGCTGTCTTAGAAGTAGAAAATTGTTTTAGCTGCAGCTGGTAGGAAATAAACATTTTACTAAGGTGATTTACTTCATAAATTATCTATACAGATGACATTCCTACAGCTGAACTTCTGGAAGAATTTGCTTTTTTGATAGTTTCTAAATGCTGTAACTATTCCTACTTAGACTGTCAAGTTGTATCTTCTATTTTCCCTGAATTCTAGCTCCATAATGTAGCCTGCATTTTCTGGGATGTGTGGTTGCTTGGTCTGTTTGATGGAAGTGATTAACATGTGCTAACATAACCATCTCGTGAGATTATTTGGTTTTGTGTTGTGAACCCGTTGACTTATCTTCATTGTGTTATCATTTCTATCTTGTGAAATTGCTGATTGTTTTCTGGGAGTTAATACCCATTTATCAGCTTCTCAACAGCCTTTGCAATGCCAAATTCTTCTGTATTGTTCTTTACAAGCAGCTCCTGCAGAGTTCTGTAAATCATATTACCCTGTTGCAGTTCTTCTGTATTGCTGTGGGTTCAGGTTGCACAGCAGTTCACATGTTAAAAGCAGCTAAGAAACTTTGTGGGAGTCTTTGTTGCAGATGTCGATCCTAATTTTGCACAGCAAAGAAAACCTCAGGTGCTGTATTTTTTGTTCTGTGTTTAGCTCCTGTATCTTCATCTTTTTTTTAGACGGCTCTAGGAAACTATATATGATGATTGTACCTTCTTATTCTGCTTCCCCTACCTAAGTTTTGTCCAGTTCGACAAATAAGACTTTAAGTCAAGTATAACCACCTGAATGCAGCCTTAACTTGCAAGCTCTATAATTTTCTTGCCTTAAGTATTTTTAAGTCTGAATTGAAGTTCACGTCATGTCTCAGTGGCTAAAGGAAAGAAAAAAAAAAAAAAAAGGAGACTGAAGGAAAGGAGGTTAGGCTTGCGGCAAGGCTTTTTTTAGGACTTAAAGAACTTTTACCTCGTGCTCTGTGTGACTCTGGGCAACTTTCTGGGGTTGAGTTCTAAGTTCACTTGAAAGTACATGCTGAGGTTAACAAAATGCATTTCTTTTTCATTTTTATATAATTGTGGAGGTTTTTTTCTTTCTCTGTGGCATTTAGAGATTAGGCCATTGGGGCCTTTTGGAGAACTTGCCTAAAGAAGTTTTACAATTTGAAGTTCCTTGACCCTGGCAATGCCCTCCCTCTGGTCCTCTGCTGTGGGGTCTTACAGTCGCAGCTTTGGTCAGTTGTCTGTGTTTATTGTGAGGTGCTGAAGGCAGGCTGAGGCTTTTTCTTCATTTTGGGCAAAGATTGGACTTGATCTTGGAGGCATTTTCAACCTTTAATGATTCTCTGATATGCAGACTCCCTGTAGATTAAATCTTATTCCTAATTTGGTTTAGAATTTGTCAAAAATAACTTTATTAGCAGATTGGTAGAATGTTCAATTTGTTGCTGTTTGTCAGGCGAGAGAAAAAACATATATCTTATCTGCAAAGACTAGAGGGTTATCTCCCTTGCATGGTGTGTCTTAAACATACTTATTGCAGACAGCCAACAAAAAGAAGTCATGAAACATTTCACCTGAAGTTTAGTGGTTTGGGGGAAATAAGACGTGAAATCTGGTGTCTTTTGGGAAGCACTGGCAAAAGATGTGGAGAGTGAAAAGCATTGATAATTGCTGAAAATTATCAACACCTTTTTCATGTCCAAAACAATGTAGGTGAAGATGATTAGACTCAATTAACTTTAGGTCTATTAATTTTGTAATAAGTTTGATGAAAGCTCAAGATTTTTCTTCTAGGTTTTTTTTTTCCCCTTCATAATTAGGCTCTTGATAAAGATTAGGAAATATTGTTTGGTGTTTTCCTTAATAGTGTTTCTTTAAAAGATATCAGGTCTTCATAAATGTCAAAATGATTTGACATGATTGAGCAAAGAGCTGGACTCTTCCCTAGAGGTCTTGGTAGAAGAAAGCAAAGATGCTGCAGCTTCCGGTTGAAGTGTTTTGGCACACATGTGCAGACACAGCAACTCAGGGAACTTCTTATAAAGCAATCCCAAACCCAAGCCTATGCTTGGTTCTGTGCTTGCAGTAGGGAGAATCTATTTCAAATCACTCGGGCAGCATCTGTTTCGGGCCTGAGTAACAAAAGACTTGAATATGTTGTCTAAAAGCAGGCAAGGAAAAGTTTGTCAGTAGTCAGCAACTTAGAGAATATTGGCTTTGAGTTGGATTGTACTGATTTCTGTGGCAGCTCAGAGAGAAGGTTATTTGTGTGTGGAGTGATGGACTAGAATTACGCTTGTGCCCAGCTTCTTTAAAAACCTCTCTTTTTTTAAATTGCCTGCTTTATGAATTCAGTCTCACCTTTTGAAACGTTACAGCCTGGTATTTGATCAAGGATCTATTCTCTCTGGAGAGAGAATTGAAGGCTGATTGACCTATAATGCACCTTATGATTGGCTTTGAGAATATGTTGATGATGGGAAGATTATTGAAGGCCAACAAGTGACTTTTTCTATTTATATGTTTGCAGGTGGTAGGGGAATGGTAGTTGAGTTTTTGATGAGTTTTTCATCCTTTCAGTCTACTGTTTCTATGTAAGTTCAAATCAACAGGCACATAAACTTAAAATAGGGTTTCCAATAGTCCAAATTGCATTAATGTCAATTTCAGTGTTTGTTCCTGGAACAGACCTACGGCACAGTGATTTACATCTTATTACCAAATCTTGGGGAATGGGATAGGGGTACAGTGAGAGCAAGGTAAAAATGTTTTTGTGTTTCAACATTTGCAGATAAATATCTAATATCTAAGCCTGTATTGTTTGTTCTGCTGCAGAAGTGTCACACTTGGGTTGACAAAAGCTCTCTGGATTAGAACGCTTCAAGAGCTCACACTGACAGACATTGTCA
This sequence comes from Pachycephala philippinensis, assembly GCA_013397055.1. Lineage (NCBI taxonomy): Eukaryota > Metazoa > Chordata > Aves > Passeriformes > Pachycephala > Pachycephala philippinensis. The sequence goes on along the minus strand of VWZT01003457.1, from coordinate 68,096 downwards.
AAACACCAATTACATGGGATTGGTCTGTGTAGGTAAATCCAAGAGGTCTGCCATGGCCAGCCAGTGGCCAGGGAGCTTCTGTTAGTGGTAGCATTTGGTCTTTGTGGGTTTCCAAATGCAGCTGGTAATGCTCTGCCACGTTAGGAGGGAATGGGGAGAATTGCTGGAGCAGGATGCGCTTGTGCCCCATCTCCTCTAATTACATCCCTCTGTCTCCACGCCATAGTCCATGATGCTCCAGCTGTTTATGAACACGGTCCCACACCAGGAGACACCTGGTGCATGTGCTGCTTCCCAGGGAGAAGGTGTTACTGGATGATAAAACATTGTCTGACTGACTGTGCAAACTGAACATTAATGATGAATGAAGTTACTCTTACCTTGAAAATGTTGGACAACTTTTTCTTTTTTTATCCTGAAGAAAGATACAGGTAACTGAAGGAACTTGACATACCCAAGTTAAGGTTTTATTTTTTACCTAAATTAATAGAGGCTAAGTGTAGTGATTTCAGGCTCCAGTAATTAATTGCTTATACATAAAGGAAGAAGAGTGTCAGCTCTTCTCTTGGGTCAGCATAGGATCAGTCTGGTCAATCACTGGCAGTCTCCGGAGGAGACAGCAAATGTATTAACTGATACTTCACTCAGTCTTCAATATTTAGTAACAACTTCTCCCAAATCCTCTATTCTTAGAATGTGATGACAGATAAAGCAATAGCTTAAATTATTTAAAAAATTGCTTAAAAAATTTATCTCTGACAACATTGTTGGTAAGGCATCAGGGACAAGTTGTTCTATAAATGATCCGTATATAGTTTTTTGTTGTCAGTTTCATACTCTGAGGAAGTTTATACCTCTGACAGCTGACCTCTGGATGCATTCCAGGCTAACCTGCAAAGATGAACTGTATTCCCTCTATAAATAGGGAAGACATGTGTCCCCTTATACTCTTAGTAGGAAGAATGTTGTGGCAATTGATAAATCAAATTATCAGTTTCAGGTCTACCAAGCTAATTATGAACCCTGAATAACTGAGATGTTTAGAGTATGTGAAATCTGTTTTGAGACTGGTCTAAGGGGAAGGTGATACTTCTCCACTTCTTATTGCCTGAGCTTGCCATAATGGTCTTTTTCAGAAGTACTGCTCCAAGTATTAGTGCTTTTCCTCCACGCAAGTAGACATAGAGTTTTGTTGTGATTTAAAAATTAATATTACAGCACAGAAAGCCCTTTTGTTTAATGTTAATAGAAATTTAATCTCATTGTCTCTAATGAGGTAGGTGGGGAACACAGGGAATAGGAATTGGCACAGAGAAGGTAGCCAGTTTTGAAGAAATTCAGAGGTAGTAATGGAATTAAGACTAGAGAAAAACTAAAAATATTTTGAGTTTATCAATCTGAGTTTTTGGTTTCACTGATTCAGCATTTGGAAGCCCCAGGATTTTGGGATGGGAAAAAGGAGTGATCATTTTATTCTTTCAACTTTCTTCCATAATTTAAATAAAATTTCCATCTTTTCAAGATAAAATCTCTCTCTCTCTGCAATTCTCCCTGAGTATCAAATAAAAGAAGTTCATTGAAAACATGATGAGTGGAAGACAGTGTGCGTTTTTTATGTTCCTTCTTCCTTCTCCAATCAAAGGTATTTGAGTCCCCAAGTTACCAGGTATTTAAGTTTCATCTAATTTTCTGCCAGAAAATTCCTAACTAGCTTTGCTCAAAACTGGGAATAGGATTCACAAATGGCTTATACTTGGCCTTATTCATTGTTCTTGGTGACAGGAATCATTCACCTCATGCACTGAGACACATATATATTGATTTAAAATGGATTTATGAGGGACACCGTATGCATGGGAATATTTTAATATGTATGGTGACACTGGCATATGAAAAATAGTAAGAAAACAGCTGGAAATAATATCCAGGTTAGAGTATCTTGGTTGCATTCAAAAATATCAAGAGAGCAGGGACAGCGTGGATACAATGGGACAGTGCAATACTTTCATTGAGCTTGCATGTTTTCAGTGGTGCAGTTACCATAGTGAAACTTCCCTAGGTAATTTTGTTAGGGGAAAACAATTATTTTAATGCAGCTGTAATTAAGGTTAGTTAGACATGAAACCATTGATCTGTCAAACAGTAGCAGAACGTGTAAATCAATTGCGAAGAGGGGGAATATTCATTGGTATCCAAATTCTGGTCATAACTACTAGATCTCTAAGAATCTCTATTAATATGATGTATATATTGGAGTTTCTGTCTGGTTTTTTGTTTTTTTTAATGTAAGTGAAATCCTTCTGTTGTGTGTGTGCATAGTCATGTAGTAGCCTGTCTGAGGAGCTGCAGAATGTTATTCCCATAAATGCTTTTGAAGTTGGAGTCTTTGAAGGAGCTCTAAAAGAAAAAAAACTAAAACCAACAGTTACATGAGCTGTATTTGGGAATGGGGAGGGAGAAGTATGTTCATACTTATCTGGTTTGCAGTGGTCTAGCAGAATTATTGTCATCTTGAATTATTTTAAGTGATGTGGTGATGAGGGGCATAATTCCCAAAATGACCTGGACTCCTCCTCCCAGGGGAGCTCCTCCTCCGGGGTGGATGCTGAGGCGGACCTGGAGGCAGAGACTATGGTGTAGCCACGCCCCTGGGAGGGTTCTAGGCTGTGCCCCCTCCCTCCCATCTAGAACCTTCTCCCCCCACTCGGTTCTTGATTCGTTCTCGCTCTTTGTTCCCTCCCCCGTTCTACCGCTATTGGTCTATCCCTGGTCCCTCCCCCTTGTTTCTTTCCCATTGGCTGGTGTATCCCTGGTCCCTCCCCCTTGTTTCTTTCCCATTGGCTGGTGGCATTCGCCTCCCCTTTTCCCGCCCCCTAATAAAACCTGCTTCCCCGACTGAGCTCTCCGGAGTTCTTCCCAGACCCCCTTGCAATAAAGGCTCTGAGGAGAACTCACCTCCTTGTGTTCTCTTCTCTCCTCATTCTTCTCGCCTTTGATACCCGAGTTCAGCGCCTCAGCTAAGAATACCTGCCTAGAGGGGAACCATCCCCCGACCAGTGCTGGCCAAAGGCTGACTGGTCACCGTCGCCCGGTGGACTGGCTATTCTGCTGCAGAGCCCACATGCTATCTGGGGCTTAGAGGGCGACTGTGGCAATGTGGGAATTAGTTCTTCAACACATAGAGTATTTGTACAAAGCTGATAAGAGAGAATGTTGCAACTCTCATATAGTGTTGTGATCAAATTATAAATTAGTAATTTGAGTGACTTGCATTAAAAGTAGATTAGTTCAGTTAAAAGCAGGTAGAAATTTAGAGGTGTAACTTCTTGCTTCCTACTGATAGACCTGATTTTGTTTGAAAATCTCGCTATACTGAAGTGATGAATGATGCTGAAAGTTCTAGAAAGCATCAAAGATGTGGCGTTTGGTTAAGTCCATGAAATTTTATTTGCAGGAAGAAAGTAATTTCTCTCCCTTTTCCCTCATATTAAACTGGGAAAAGAAGCCTTTGCTGTGCATGGGAACAGTGGTACGTCTTGATGAATGAGGGCCTCCTTATTTACAGTAAGAAAAACCTGACCATTTTGCACTGAAATGCTCTGTTTCCCTTCCCACTGTTAATATATGTTTAGTGAGATTTTCTTCTCCTGTGACTGTTTAAGCAACTAAATATGTTAAAGCTATTTGGTTGGTTGGTCAGTTGGTTTTTCTGTTTTGTTTTGTTTGGGGTTTGTTTTGGTTTGGTTTTTTGGCGGTTTTTGGGTTTTTTGGTTTTTTTTACTGGCCTAAGTTGTTTCTTAATTCATCTGATTGACCTAGATTATTGTTCAGTTTGATGTTTTTGTTTCACTTTTCTATTTTATGAAGGCAGGATTTTCTTCAAGGCCAAGTGCCCTTCAGGTCTTTTAGCTGATGTAGAACTGGGTGGAACAGCCAATTTTGGATGTTATGTTTATTTCCTCTAATGTGAGCTGTAATTGGAATGATTGAGGTTGATAGATCAGTTTGTGGCCAAATAAATACATTTTTCCATTAAAATGTAGGGAGCAGGAATAACCCTTTATCCTTTTGAGAGATTAAAAGCTTCCTTAATGACACTGTAGCTTTGATTTATTTATTTATTTATCTAGTTAGTTAGTTTAAATGTAGCTTTTCTCACTTTACTGGGGAAGAAAAAAACCCAGAATTGAAGATTCAATCAATTCAAGACCATTGCTTTTTACCCTCCTATATTAAATTATTTTAGATTATCTGGTGGTTTACATTTTGAAACATGTTAATTCCGACAATGTGGAAATGACATTTGCTATTTAGCTGCTCGTTGATTGACTATTGCTAAAACAAGCTTTCCTTTCCTTATCAGAAGAGGGTTTAGTAAAAAGATAAAAAGATGAAATGAATTATGAAGAAAATAATTTTCAAACATCATTGAGTGGAGGTAAATTCTGCTTTCAGGAGGCAAGGAAAACAAAAGTGAAAGACACCTCTTCCCTTGTGCCATGAATTGTGATAGAAAATGCCACTGTAAATGGTCGGGGTTTATATGTTGTGATACTCTGGCAAAACCAATCTCGGGTAGACCTCTGGAATATCAGCTTGAACTATTTACCAAGTATCACACTTTAAAATATTATTCTATGGCTGCTTTCCCTATTCCTCAGACATACAGGTAATCTGGGAGTCTAATAGCTCTCTCAGTTGGGTGCCATACCTGAAAACTTACGATTTCATCTCTCAAGTAAGCTTTCAAATAAGGAGAGGATGTTGGCAACTGTGTCATTCTGGGATTTTAGACAGTAGTCTGATGGCCTGACTTAATGGTTTTGGGTATTGTGGTGGTTTAGTTTGCATCTTTTACTTTTTTGTGAGATAAGAATTAGAAGAAGGGCAAAGCAGGCTCAAAACCTTAAAGAATATAAAGAAGTTTATTACTAACAGAGTTAAAGGTAATAAAAGAATGATAAAAATTAAAACAAACTCCCGCTTTCCCTCCAGCACCTCCCCCAATAATCTCCCAACTCGCACAAAAGATAAAACACGTGATTTTAGGTCAGAATTGCAGTTTTTAAGTCTCTTCCATATTTGAAAGAAAAAGAGGTTCTTGCTGAAGTGTGGTTCTCCAAACTGCCACCAGCAAACAGACCCGCCCGGAAAATCTGCTGCCGTGAAATATATTTCTCTCATGAAGTCTGCAGTCTTCCCACAACTGCTATCATGAACCAAGAATGGGGTATTCGTTTTAAGGATAAACAAATTCCAGC
>VWZT01003457.1:35790-62028 GCA_013397055.1 Pachycephala philippinensis | reverse complement strand
AAATGAAGTAGTTCAGTTGAAGCGGTGATCCTGTAGAAGATCTGGTCTCCAGCTGAAGGTCCAAGAGTAGCTGTGGTCCTCTAGAGACCCAATAGGCAGGGCTGTCTTGGGCAGTTCCAAGGCCAGGTTATATCCAGGTGGGAATGCCCAGCTCCTCCCTCCTGGGCGGAGCATCCCACAATAGTATCCGATAAGCCATGAGTCATCTGATGGGTCTTAATTGCCTATTGGCTGTTATCAAGGGTGAGTCGTTAACAAGAGATAACAGGTTAATGGCCCACAGCTGCTGGTAATAGAATACAGCTATGTTGTAACCTAGGTCACCTGGCTGTGGAAGTACCTCCATAGCAAGTGCAGAGAGGTTGGTTGCTCTGCATTTTCATTAGCATAGCAAGGATCTGTCATTGTCCACAGAAATCATATGGAGAAATAACCAGAAAATAAATGTGCTCTTGTAATCATACATCCATCTCCTCTACAAGTATCATTCCAGAAATGGGGTTTAGGTCTTGATTCAGCAAGAGATTAATTTTGTGTAAGTATTCAAAGTAGAAAACCTGTGACATCCAAACCAGCTCTTAGGACTATGATGGTTGTGTGACTGTGGCATTACTAAAGGTCTTCATTTCTAGGTTCTTTGGGTAGGAATCTTTGCAAAGATGTCAGTGGGAGTACCCTGCTGTGTGATACTACATCAGTAGTAATGTTACAGATTCTCCATGGGCTCAGAGTCAGAGCAGAGATTTCTTTGGCTGATGACTCTGAGCTGATGATAGCCAGGGACTGTTAGATGGTGTTGAAGAGAAAAGGGGAAGTAAAGTGCTAATTTCTTCCTGCAGATAATCCATGTTAGAGGGGGACTTAATCAAAGCATCATTACTTTAATGAAATTCTCATATAAAATGCAGGACACTTGATATAATTTATCTAAATTAATTACTCTCTGCTGCTAAAAGCAAGTAGTATGACAAATTATTTGTTCTGCCTATTCATCCATTCTTTATCAGACCTTTTCCTACTCTGATGCAACATAAGGAGCAGAAGCAGCCTTTTTCATGGTGCTGAGTGGATTAATTTGCATTGATCCCAGGCTAATAGATGAATTATTTCACCCAAGACAGCACTCAGTAGTTTTAATAACATAATATTTTTCTGTGCCAAAATTAACAACCATTTTACAAGTAAGCAAAATACAAAATTAATTATTTTTAAATTATTATTTTCAGTTGTTTTTTGGAGTTGTAAAATAAATTAAAAAAACCACAAACCAACCATAAATAATTTTGTGTGTGCATTATAACACATAAATCTCAGGTAGGATTTTGTGCTCATGTTACAAATAGGTAAGCTCCTAACATCTTTTAGATTATAAATTGTGTTTACGCTTCAAATTTATCTGTAAAAATAAGATGCATCAGATAAAGAACTTCTCCATCCAGTTAGAGTAAATGAAGACAAATGCCTCAGAAGCAAGGTGAATCAGCTTTAAAAATATTAAAGTATTGCCCTGTGGGGACATGAAGTGGGAATCCTAAGTAGAAGTTATGTCTTAAACTTTATTGCCCGTAAACCTGTTGTTTTAAAATGTTAGGGATGATCAACAAGAATAAGCAAAAGCTGAATAGCTTGTTTCTGATCTGGCTTAAATGTTGAGCCTCATGGCAGCAGTAGAAGACTACAGCACGGTGCCTTTATGGATTGGGGTAGAACCATATCCAAATTACTAGATGTGGATTTGGGTTTGGTGTCCAGTTAGGGACTTCTTTGGTGCTGAATCTGCAGTCCTACTCCAGAGCCAGGGTAACAGAGGCAATACTTGGAATCTGAGACTCTGAAGTTCTCAGGTTGTTGGGAGGAGGATGCTGGGTTGGAAAGAGCGGTGGCTCTGACCTCGGCTCAGCATGGAGCTTTCGCTGCCAGCTGAGTGCCTGGGCCAGGTTCTGTGGCAGTGCAGGGCCGTGCATCCCATGTGTCTGGATCCAGAGCTGGATCAGGTCTCTCCATGTTCCCTTTGTGGTTCTCTCATGAAGATACAGATGATAACACGTGGTTGCTGAGCTGTAATGGTGTGTAATATTAAAATCAGATTGTCCTTACAGAAATAGGCACATGGGTTTTCAGTGCTGTTGGCTGTTGAAAGCTTGCTCACAAAGCGGAGCAGGCAGACTGGATTGTGTGAATGCTCTTCGTCTTGTCTAAGCACTCAAGTCTTCATTTTCTTAGTGGGAAGTTCCTAAACAGTTTTTTAAAAGGATGACTCACTTTGATGAGTACTAGGAGCAGCTGTTGTGCTGGTTCTTAGCTCTCAGCTGGCACCTAAAGCTGGCACAGTGTCTGCAGCACAAGGCTGATCACAAACCTGTGTTCAGGGCTCTGTCACACACAGTGCGGCTGCACAGAGGGAAAGCGGCTTCTCAGCAGCTCCTCTCATCTGAGTGGGGGGCTGTCATGGCAGAGCTGCACAGTCATTTACAGCTACTGTGTAAGCACCCTGAGCTGTGTCCTGTCACACAGACAGCTCCACAAGGCAAGAAATGGGGAGGGTTCAGCATGATTTTTAAATAGCTGAGACTTAGCCATTAAAACAATCTTCATTTCTACAGTAAAGTGGGATTTTAAAAACAACTAATGGAAGTATTTCTAATGTTACTTTCTGAGCCATTCTAATACTTCTATAAATTTAGTTGTCATCCTGGATATTTTTTCCAGCATTTTCACTTTATCTGGGAAACTTTAAGCCAACTTATTTGTTCTTCTAACTTTTGAGCTTTCAATATTGGAGCTCTTCTTATCAGAATGTTCTGTTACTACTCAGACTATGTTTGTGTACCTGCCAAACTTTGCTTTGCTCAGGTTTCATGAAGTCTTGATTCAGGAAAGAAAAAAATGAATGTGTCTCTATGTATGCCCAGAATGCACGAAGGCATTTTCCCAGGAACAGGTCCTGTCTGCTGAGGAAGGTTTTGTGGAACATATCCATTTAGCCTGGTGGCTACTACAGTGAGTTGTCAGTGGGCAAAACAGTGAAAACAGAATAGTCTTTGGGGAACTTTTGAATGAATGCACAAATGCTATAAAGGAAACTTGTGTTTCTTGTGTTTTCTGGATAGTGTCTGGATAGTCCATAGCTAAATCCAGTGGAGTATCTCTCATATTTAGGGAACATTGAAGCAGAGAATGGTGAGTTTGAATAGATTACCTTCAGGAGAAGTCAGCCTAATTACTGTTCTAGGTTTAAATTTAAATCCAGACTGTAAAAGTCTGAATAAGCACCTGAACTTCGCAGTACTCATTTGAAGGTAGCTTGCTGGTAGCTAGCTTGTTTTTTCCTTTACCTGTGAGACTCAGATTTCCCCCACACAATTGTCTTTGCTTGCCATTGACTCTTGGCAGAAGCAGCTTGCTCCCTGGCTAACCCAAATGTGCTCAGATTCATGTGGGAAAGGCCATTTTAGGCAAATGTGAAAACAAAGGTCGAACTGACATCATTGTATATGTTGGAAAAATACGTCAAGCAAAAATTATACCAGCTTTGTCTAATTAAAGCCTCTAGGCAGACATGGTTAGCAGCTTCCAACCTTCCCAGTTTATACTGGTCATTTTCTCTTTGTTTTTTACAAACAAATTGAAATGGACACCGCAACATCCTGAAATCACCCTTTGGCTTACTTCTGAGACTTGACTGGAGCCAAAGATATGCAGGTGGTTCTGACAGCTGCGCTCAGCAATAGATTCTAGTCTTGTGCCCACAGAAAGTAGGTTAATCCACTCCTTCTGGCATCATGGGTTAGAAGAAACTGTTTGAAAATACAATTGTCCACTGAAATGCTCTGTTTCCCTTCCCACTGTTAAAATACGTTTAGTGATATTTTCTTCTCCTTTGTTTGCAATTATTAATGCTAATACTTCTATTTTTATAATGCCCTGTATTTCAAAACCTGAGTTTGCTGAAATAAACAATTGTTTGAGTGATGTTAATTTTTTTGGCAGAAGGAATCAAAGTGCACTTGCAAATATTTGTAATTGTTACATCTATGTGGGAACTTTTGTAATTTATTTCTATTAAGAAAAATACAATCACTTCAATAAAATCAGCCTTTTGGGCAAGTTTGGTTTTTATTTTGAGCTCTGATGAGTTGGGTAAGTTTGTTTCCACTTAATGTAAATGTGGTTTCAGATTATAACGCATTAATAACAAAAAGGCAAAATAACAGGCACGTTAATGGGCACTGATTAAACTCAGTGAGAGACACATGCATTATTCCTACATTATTAACTTTCTGACACAGTCTAAATTGCCATAAATTAAATTTGCATGAATGGTTTAGACCCCCTGTAGAATAAAATGTTTGGTTGTGATAATAGAGTAGAAGGAAATTTAAGTCAAAGGTGAAATCTTAACTGATTGAGAGCTGATGAAATTTCTTATCTATGTTGACAGTGGAAAGTCCTTGTGTACTCTGGGTCACCCTAATGGGACCAAGCATCTTCGCAGTAATTAAATCACTCTCCAACACCTCTCTTTCTGAAATTGAGGCTATAGATTGTTTGGGATATGCTGTTCTTGCTGTGTGTATGGGCCCCAGGGAGGTGGGAGAACGCAAACACTAAAAAGAGAACAAGGGGAGTGGAGATAGAATAGTTACATAGTTATTTTGGGGTTTTGTTTTGTGTGTTGTTTTTTTTTTTTTTTCTAGTACACACATGCATTTAGTTCTGGTTTCTATGAACTAGACTTTCTCTGAAAATCAAGTCTGAGTATTACAGTGAAGTTTTAGCTAATAAAATGTGCAAGTCCTTTTTGCAAGTGGAGGAAAAATTTAACAGCTGTATACAATCTTAGGAGATGGAGGACTTGGGCAACTGTTATTTAATGCAAAACAATGTTGAAGATGTGTTGGTTAGGAGTTTTTTTGGCATGGATTAGTTCAATGAAGAATTCATAGTGGGTTTATTGGAATTTGTGAGCTCTTGTGTAGTATAAGCATAGATATTTTTTCTTAATACAATAATACAAATAGTTACTAAGTATTATTAGAATCTGTTATGCACATGGAAAGCAGGTGAGCTCATTCACAGAAGCAAAGCAAACTGAAAATTGTACGGAAGCAAGTATTTTTTTTAAAGTGTGTTCTGCATTGAGAACCTACCTGGTGCTGAGGCTTGAATGTTGGTCATTTTGCCTCTGTGTAGTCTTCTCTCTAGAAAAAGTCAGTTCCCTTTTTCTTTCCTATCCCTTTGCCAAGAAAAAGGAAGCTGATTTCCAATGAAGATTTTGTTTCTTATTCATCCAGATGATTACTCCATCAAGATGAATGTATTTAAGTAGTTGGAGGTGCTGAACCTGTGGCACTCCTGGTTGATTTATTTGCAAATCCTCATTAAGTTTTTTCTTTATGTGGATTTTTTGCCAGCCTTGCCCCTTGCATCTCTAAGAAACATAGTGTGCATTCTTACAGCAAACCATTACCCATTGTGAGCTTTTATACGTCTCCCTTTTTTCCCTTCTTTACTTGATGTCAATTATTTCATGATGTGCTGTGTATGAAGATTGTTTAAAGTAATTTGATATCTTTTTTTTATTTTTTATTATTGATTAAAATAAACTTACTCTGGTTTTATTCCACATAAAGAATCAGTAGGGAAACTTGAAGAAATTATATAATATGTTTAAAACTTACATCATCTTTTAAAATATTGTTATTGCTTATTGCAGAATTAATTTTACTTAGTAATAATATCTCACTAGTGGCAACATTTTCTAATTGCTAAAGGAAGAGATGGCATGATAATATTCTGGAGGTGAAGAAAAAAACTTTTTGATGGATTGGATAAATGCTTTTCATCAGGCAAGAGGGACAATGACTATTAGTGTGGGTAGCAAGAAGAAGTGAAAGCCGAGACTGAATTGTTCCTGTGTCTGTTTCAACACACACTTGTTTTGCTTTCTCACACATTTAGCTTTATGACTCACAGTTAATGTGTTTGTAGGGGAAAGGTGTGGAAAGAACAACCATCTGAAAAGGCCACTGAAAGAACATGTCTGTTCAGTTGCAAATGGGTAAAAAAAAACCCACGTGAAACTTAAGCTTATATTAAAACATTGTGCTGAGTTGGACATGTTCATGACCCTCTTTCATATCATCAGAAAATGATGATATGACAACGTATCAGAAAAAGTTGATCGTGGTTTTGAATATGAAGTTCTGTATCTGGGACACTTTGACTTGATGTTTCCAATGCAAGGCACATTAAAGAGAGCAGGTGCACAGTGCTGAGTCAGGCTTTGTGCACATGTGTCACAGCTCTCACTTGTGTTGCTGCTTCTAGGAGAGCTGTGAGGCCCCCTCTTGTTTAAAAGCTCTCGTTGCAGTCTACAGGGACATCAGGTTTCCTCAGTGAAACTCCTTATTAGTTTTGAATCTTAGTGACTTGAGAGACTATGAATAAAAATTACAAAATAGGCTAATTGGCTCACAGTATTAAGACAAAATTTCTATTCGGTAGGAGTCTGATGTTAGTGATGATACTTGAGCAAAGGCATTAGTTGAAGCATTTCCAGGAAAATTATTGTTGAAATTATTTACAGCAATCACTATTTATTTTGATGTTTGGGTATGCTTGATACAGCAAGGCTGGGATCACAAAACACAGATTTCTTTCTGTGGAAAGAGACCTTCCGCCAGAACATAGTCCATGTCAAATGTATACCTGATAGTTCAGTCTTGTGTAAGCGTTGAATGTGTTTGCATTTTTACTGCTTTGGCCAAATATATTGATTTACAGCCGTTTGTAAATGTTATTAAATGTTATTTAAGCCTACCTGTCCCTCTGGCCTTCCACAATGCCTGAATCATATTAAATGAGTTTGGAGTTGAACCATCAATAGCAGGATGCTACCTATTACTCTATGGTGTTATTTCACAGGTTAATTGAGTACTGTCTTGAAAACCATACATATATTATTGCTTAAAACTACATGCTTTGAATAATAAGGGGCTAGGGGAGCTCCATGCTTTTTGTATGTTTGGGGTTTTTTTCCCCACTGATTGGGAACTTCAAGAACTGGAAGCGAAGGAACATAGTCGAGATCATGCTTTTTTTGAAGCTTTAGTCTGTAAAGTATCAGACTGAGATGCAGGAGGTGTGGGTGGAACAGAAACTGTTCAGGCTTTTCCCTTCTGTCCTATGGCAGAAGCAGATGGGTGGATGAGGTAATTTACCTATCTGGACTCAGTCACAGCCACCTCCCTGGTCTGGGCTTCAAAAAACAACTTGCTGCTATGACAACAGGATACTGGTTTGGTCACTTCAAGGAAAGGATGTGTATAGAGTGTTTATAGAATCTCTAAAGCAGCTAGAAATACTTAGAATATACACTGTCACATAAATTATAAAAACGGTAATGTAGACATTGTAATCAACATAAACTGTTATTACATACCCAGTGCTGCTTTCTAGTGTGTGGAGAGACTATTCTAAATAATGTAAGGAATTAACAATTCATGAAAAGCAGCCACTGTGAGCTTCAAAGAAGTCATTAAACACAACCTTTCAGAATTTTTAGCATTGTTAAGTTTCAGTATTCAAATCAAATAGCTTCAGATATATGTACACATAAGTCATGTAGTACTTCTGCTTTTTGCGACTCAATCAACAAATGAAACATAAGTGAAACAGTTTATTTTTGCTATTTAAAAGCCTCACATTTTATTCAGATCAGTCTTTTCAACATTTGATGTGGTGACAAGAGCTTGTTATATATTAACCGTTAGAAGAACATACCGAATGAGATTAATAGCTTTATTTTTGCTTTGACATCTGTCTTAAGCTCTTTTTTTTTTTTTAAATCTAGACTATAATATGGCTTAGTTTGCAAGAGGTGTATCCATTTTTTATGTTCTACTAGCTGAGTTTTAGAATAATGAAAAATGGATCAGTGTATGTGGCATAAATTAGTATTTTCCTCTCAGTTCAGACACACTTAATCTCCATGTCTAATCTTGGGGGAAATGTTCTCATGTTCTTTTTTCCATGTGAAGTTTCCTGTATAACCAACCCCAGCTCTTATGCGGTGATAAGAGATCCCCATCTTAGGAAGGGGAACTCTTCACTGTAAAATGCAATGTTACATAAGCCAGAGTTTTTGTGATCCAAGTGTATTTTAGCATTTATGTTATGGCAGGTGTTAAAGACTTGTATGAAGTGATTTACTGCTATGGAGCCATTTGGGTAGAAATTCAAGCTAAGTGTTGGGGGGGGGAGGTTTGTTGGTTTTGTTTGTTTTAAAACTGATTCTGCCTTGTGCTTTCTTGCAAAGTGAGCTACTTTGTGACATTGGTGGAGAAGATGAGATGTAAGCTGGTAAGGCTGACTAACAACTCTGCTGACACTATTGTTCCAAGAAGAAGTTGTACTTTCTCCCAGTTTGTCCCACATTCCTTAAATTTGTCTTTGCCATAAAAGACTGTTGAAGGACAAAACAGAAAATCCAGAAGCTTCTGCTTCCTTAACTATTTTAATGTAAATGTAAAAAGTATTAGCAAAGATTTAATACATCAGTCTGATGATTCTCATTTGAATGCTTGCTCTTTCAGTAATATCCTGCAGAAAATACTGATTTAGAGGAAAAGAATACCTGTGTAAGAACAGCTCCTCTTCGGGCTTGATCCAGATTCTGTTGCGTTGCATTACAAGAGCAGGTGAGTGACGAAGGGTGTTTTTACATACCATTCTACGTTTGTATCTTTTTGCTGTGTGTCTTTCTTCTCCTCCTTGCTTTCACTCAGACAAGTCTTTGTATGTGCATTGCATCTACATGATGCACGTGTTCTTTCTCAAAGACCAGAATATGTTCCAAGAGCAAGGAAGAATCTGCCCTGACTGCCTTCTCAGTCAGGCTGTGTTCACAGTCTAGCACACTGATGTGTTTTGCAGTTACAAGTAATTTGCAAACTGAATTAGAAAAATACCATTGATAAACTATAAAGACTCTTGTGGTCTAATCAGATAGATGGATGGTTGCTTTTTATTTTCTATAATGCTCTGTTGTTCTAGATTATTTGCTCGAGATAGGCATGACTTTTTTATATGAAAATCACTTCCTTGCTGGTGTTGCTGAAACGTCACTTGCAATGTAGAATTGAGATTGGTTTGCCTTACTGACAGAGGCAGGTCTTTGCGCTGGTGTGCAGAATTTCCAGTCTGACTCCATGGGTTGTAACTAATGGCACACTAACTATATTTCCACTGGAGAAAATGTACAATAATTATATTCAAATGCTTCTATTTTTAGAATGTGATAGGGTGCCTTAGTGCCTCGTGTTTAGACCAGCTGTTGCATTTTTTTGTGACTGATCTGCTTTTTTCCACTGGAATTCTAGCAATTTGCCAAATGAAGGAAAGCATTTGAATAAGGGCAATATGTCTTACAAGGTACAATGAGAAATCAGTTTCTGTAGCAGAATGCTTAAAAGGGATAAAAGTGAGGGATTAATCTGAGAGAAAAAGTCTCAAGAGTATGTGAAATGCTGTCATTTATTTAAAAAAAACCCTATTTGGTATAAGAAGGCTTGACAAAATGGTGTGTATTTACCCACTAGTTAGAGAGTTGACAAATTGTTTGTTAGTTTGTATCTAGAATGTGTTAGTGTGCATAAATTGTAGGGAAGAGGGAATCGTCTTCAGTTTTGAGAGAAAAGTCAGCTTTTTATAGGAAGACCCGAATGCCTCTGAGAAGTGTACCAGGTTTTGGTAGCATGCACATCATACAGGTTTCTTCCCATATTAAACCTTTGCAGAATGAGAGTATTTTTGTTGTACTTCTTGTTTCATACTTGTAGGTGTTGGCAGTGACAGATGCGCTAAAGTACTACATGCAAGAGCCAGAAGAAATGACACAGCAGAACTTGGAGATTAGAGGTAGGATTTAAGTGAAATATAAGTGGCTTTTATGCCTCTGAGTGGAGAATGTACTTTGTAACTGCTTAAAGGGATTTTCTCTTTTGATCATTTCAGCAAAGATGTAGTCTGTGTAAAGCCACTAATCAGAGTTAACTTGAGGGAATCTAGGATGAACCTGCTTGGTTTTAATTAGAATTATTTAATCAGCAATTACCACTGCTGTCTGCATGCAGAACCAAAATGGGGAGTGGTGTTTCAGAGTTTCTCCTGAGGAAGGAACTAGTTCACATAATGATACTGTGACTCAGCTTTCTGCTACATTGCCATGTAAAGGAATAAGAAAATTCTGCTCTATTTGTTGAGATACAGTGAAAATGTAACAAATGTGAACAGTAAGAGGGTGTTACCTTCTAAATAGGTGTTATGAACTCAGAATTAATTTTTTTGTAGGTTTTGAAAGCTTGTGACGAAAACAGCATTTGCAGGATCGAGAGAAAGAACTAAAGGCTTCATGCATAAAAACTTTACATTTCTGCTATTTGGAAAACCATCTTGATGGCAAACCGCAGAGCTCAAATATGCAAATGTCCTGTCAGCTTGATAATCTTTAAGGTAATCCCTGCTACATTTTCCCAAAGGCTGGTGGTGCAGCTTTGAGAGCTCTTCATATTTCTCTAGATAACTGCTTACATGATTTTGGAACCTAATTCTCTGGTCTCTGTTTTTAGGACTGGATACCTGCGCTCTGGGAGTCCAAAGAATAAAGCTGGGCTTGTGTGCCTCGGATTTATTATCAGACTTGTCCTTAAGTTAAAAAAAATCTACCACCTTCCTTTCTTCATACTTGTGAAACTAAAGCTGTGCAAGAGCTGTGTGAGTGCTTGGACAGAAAAATCAGACAGATGGTTTCTGTTATCAAATTATTTGCCTTTGTGGAAACTGAATATTTTGTTTTAGGAATACAAGTGGTTTTCACTTGGCAGATGAAGAAAAGTATTTTTGTTGTGGACTGCTTTGATGCTAAATTGCACAAGAATGAACTGCCATATTTTACAAAAGATGGAGGTGTGGGGTGCTTTGCTGGGTCTGCAGGGTGAGCTGGTCTTGCTGCATGCACTGCACTCTCCCGATGGACTTTAGGTACCAAGCACAGATTCCTTTTTGGGAATGAATGTGCTCTGGTCAGGTCTGCACAGAGAGTCACTTGCTCAGCTGAAGCACAGCCCTCTTTGAGCCTTGCAAAAGTGGCTCAGATCATTAATTCACTTTGGATTTGCAACATTAATGTATTTCAGTATCAAATGGTTCAGATCTGTAGCTCACCTCGAAATTGCAATAGGAACTTGTTTCAGTATCAATTTTGTCTTCTCACATGCAGAAGTCTATCTGGGAATTTCACTGTGTTTTCAATTGCTTATGTCGATAGTTCAAGACTTTTAAGAGAAAAACTTGTAGAAAAGCTGAAACACTAGACAGTATTGCCTACATTGACGCAAAGATTAAATTCAGCCTTGATATTGGAGTGTAACTTGAAATTGAAGTTAGTTTATGTAGGGGAAGAATTCTCTTTTGGTCTCTCAGATACCTCACTGAGGAAAAGACGAGACAAAATATTCAGTGAAAAAATTAAAGAGGTTGTGTGGGAGAAAGAGGATTATATCATCTCATCTTCTCAGGCTAGAACTTGCAATGAGGTGGAAAAGGCAGTCTTGTCTTTTACGGGCTTTTGTAGAAATACACAGAAATGCAGTTACTGCCATTAATATGCAAAGTACTGAAGTTATGTTGGGTGCAAGAATGTGCCTGCAGGCCTGCATTAAGGGTTTGGAAGGCTTTATTGTTTGACACAAAATTGTGATGCTTAAGTTTCAGAAAAGTGGAAAAAAATGTCAGGAAATAAAAATTGCTTTTCCCCTGCTGGGATATTTAAGATTAATTATTGAATAACTCAGTAAAAAATTCACACTTGCTTCAATGTAGTCTAATTGGATTTACTTTAATGTACTGTCCTATCTTACTGGAAGAAAAATTGAAGATTTTTCGACAGTTTAACTATAATAAAAATAATAATGGAATCCTCTCAGTGGTATACAGTTTTACAGTATACATATAACCAAAATGAACAACCAACTAATTTCAAGTTGTGAGAAATATAGCTGCAAAATGGTAGTTTACTTTTTTACTCCAGGTTTCTTTGGCTACTGTTTTTCATGGGAGATATTTCTATAACCTCATTCTGCTTGTACCTTGGACTTAGTTTAATTTCCAGACTGCGTTTGCTTGGAGCCACTTCTTCTGGTAATCTTGTCATATTTGGTATGCTACCGTGGTGTTAAATAGTTTTATTATTTTTTTTGTTCACCACTTTGAAGAATTGTATTTTCCATCACTTCTTGGAGTTTTGGAGAGTGCAATAAGAAATGAGTAGTAATATTTTAGACTTTAGTTGGTGCCTACAAGACATCGAAGGGTCTTCCTGTAATTTTAGTACCTGCTAAGAGATGAACCATCTGGTAAATAGCAGCTCACAGCTTCATAGTGACAGGTGATGCTTTTTAAAGATGCTTCATTAACACTAATGATATTTTTATTCACTGCTTTACAGAAAGGTAAATAATTTACATTTTATTAACATTGAGAGAACTGGTGAGTGTAAAGTACAGGCTGTTATTCCTTTGTTCAGAAAATGCTCAGGTATAACTTGGAAAGGTTTTTGGTTTTCTCTCTTGTTTTATATTTATGAAGAATATTTGAGAAGGAAACTGAAAAATTTCAGTGCACTGCAAGTTTCTAATAGCTGGGATTTTATTCAAAGCACACTTTCTACTGATTTGAAAGTACTATAAAATAATGATAGGCTATTCTGTGCCATTATTTGTGTTGCCATCAGCTGTATTTCTTGAGGATTCAGTGAAATGGCATTTAAAACCTTGTAGTGCTGTTGTACATGTCCTATATAAAGTGCAAAGTGATGGAGATAATTCTTAAAACTTTGTACTTTAGTGCTGATCACAGGAAAGAAAGCTGGCTTTTGTCACGTTTTTCTTCAGGTTACTGATTTTTAGTAAGAGCCTTACCTTAAAGGATTTTCACCCTTAAAGCTCAACATGTTAGTCTTCATTCTTCTCTTATTGGCCATAATTAATTTTTAGACTAAAATCAAACCTTTTTTTTTATTTTGCAAGTCAGCTCTTTTATTAATGCTTAGGATGAGTTTCTGTTGCACAAGTAAAGTTATCTTACCTTAGGCAATCCCTGCTGTGCATCTGCAAGAAAACATTATTGCTTTGAAGTCCTGAAAACTGTGTATCCAGCTTTTTTGTCATTATCCCTCTTTTCAAGTATTTTGCATAGTTCTTTCTCCTAGTTGAAGCTAATTAATTATGCAAGTTAAACACTACAAAGTGAGGAGAACATGCTTGAAATGAGGAAGGGTTGAAGTTTGTATTCTGTAAACAAAATAAAACTTAAGCAGCATAAAGGATTGTTTAGATTTTCAATTTTGTGTCCATCCACGTGGCCTCCCCCTGCCCCTGATCAGTGAAATTCGTGGTGTTTTCACTGATAATGGCCCATGGAGGCCTTGGCCATGTTCTCTGGAGACATGTCATCTGTTCCAAGAGCTCAGTCAAATAACCTGCTCTTGGCAGTAGTTTCAGACAGTAATCAGTGGTGAATGTCTTCAGTTCAGGGAGAGAACTTGTGTTTTCAGAAGAGGTTGATAATGAATAGTAACTTTAGGGAATTCATGGCATGAAGGGAAAACATGCTTGGTTCAGGGGATTCTTTGTATCAATGAAATTATTATTCCAAATCACTTATTCTCTAATTCTCTTCGCTCTCCTAATAATTAAATATGTTAAGAATCTGAAGTAGGACTTGGCCCATAGAGTCTTAAAAGATAAAAGGGAAGAAGAAATATAGTGTTTGATTTTTTCAGAAGTGAAGGACTTTATTCCTGGCTTTCCCTTTTCTAGGACACTCACTCAATAGCTGCTTGGGCTCTTATCTGCTCCAAAGCATTTTCTTCTTATTCATTGCCCAGCTGAATTGAGGCATAGGCACAGAAGCTGATCTCTGAAAAGCTGCAAGTTCAAAGTCTTGCAATGCCAGATTGGGGGCTTGCAACTTTTCTGACTGCCTTTATAGACACCTAGCATAAGCTTTTAATTCTATTTTTATTTTATGTCCTGCTTTTTTCTGTTTCAGAAATTACATGATTAGCCTTACTAAAGGTATCCAATATCTTAATTGCAAAAGGAGAGCCAAATGCAAATTTGTATAACCTTTTATCAAAATCTGAGTCTGTATCACAAGTACAACTACAGCAGAGAAAATAAAGAAGACAACTTAAAACTATTTGATTCCAAGGAGGGAGCTAGGAATGCTAGAAAATAAAATGAACTTACATGAAATTATTATATTAAATGAGAAAGTGGCTTGGAAGCACTGAAACACAAATTACAATGTTCCTTCTGATGATTTCCTATCAGCCTGTCCTTTAAAGAAAGCTAACAAGTCATTTTGCTCCATCATGCAATCTATGTATTACATCAGGGGAGAACTGGGAGAAAAAAGCAAGGAGCTGGAGATAGCCTGCGGACCTGCTGAGATCCTTGGTTTTATCATCTGCAGGGAACATAGAATTACTGACACATTTTTGTCACAATAACTACAAACTCAAGTATTTCATCTCTATCCCTTCAAATGCTTTCCTACCACTTCTGTAATTTAGTCTTTCTATTAGGAGAATATACTGAGGTCCTGTTTAAGGTGTGTAGGGGTTCTGGATGCCATAGAGTTATTCAATGTTTTCTGGAGTAGTGAAGGATTTTCAACCAAAATATTTCTGACAGAAAATGTAGTTGTTATTTGATGTTTCTAAAATCACTTAGGTTTTGTTGAAGTTTCCTTTAAAATAAATAAAACAAAGGGGATCTGCAAAGTTCAGATATTTATTTTTAAAAAAAGGAGTTCTTAATTGTTTATTTCAGAAATCTCAGTTTTACTTTGTGGTGAAATAACTTCGCAAAAAAATAAACAGCAACTTCAAACAATGTTTAGAATTGAAACAAAATGCCTCCATTATCTTAGTTTTTCCATTTGCACAGGACTAGTTATTCAGAATGTCAGCACAGTTCAAATAACCCATTCAAACAGCAAAATTTTTCTCCCACAGCTATCAAAATACTTGCATCAAAAAATGATTCTAAAAATAATTACTTGTTTCTGCAGCTTATAATCAGGTAACATGCAAAAATGGCCTCCATTTTCCATTGCAAAGATAATATCTGAATTAGTATCTGTAAATTGGTAGGAATGTAATGCATCAATATTTGACCTGATCCTTTTGTGTTTTTTTCTTTCTATTCCTGCTTTGTCGTGTTCTGTACTTTCACCTGATACATATTAAAAACTTGCTAGTGTTGCAAAATTAACACAAAGATCCATCTCTCTCATCTGCCCTGATAATGTTTTTCCAAGCTTTAATAGTGACTTCTTCAAAACTCTGAATGCCTCCTTTTTTTTTTTTTCATTTGTCCCCACTCACTCACTTTCAGGTTGTAGTGGTTTAGTTCGCGCATTTACTTTTTGTGAGATAAGAATTAGAAGGAGGGCAAAGCAGGCTTAAAACTTTAAAGAATATAAAGAAGTTTATTACTAACAGAATTAAAGGTAATAAAAAATAATAAAATATTAAAGCAAACCCCCCTTTCTTTCCAGCACCTCCCCCCTTTTTCTCCCAACTCGCACAAAGGATAACAAACGTGATTTTAGGTCAGAATTGCAGTTCTTAAAAGTCTCTTCCATATTTGAAGAAAAAGAGGTTTCTTCTGCTTTAGCGTGGTTTTCCAAACTGCCACAGCAAACAGACCCGCCCGGAAATCTGCTGCCATGAAATATATTTCTCTCATGAATTTTGCAGTCTTCTCACAACTGCTATCATGAGCCACACATGGGGTATTTCTTTTAAGGATAAACAAATTCCAGCCTGAAAAGCAACAACTCTCTTCTTCACAAAATCTCTAAAAGTCTCTTACAGCTCCTAAGTGACCTGGCGTGGCCACTTTTCTTTTTCTGCAGGCTGCACACAGAATTCTCTTCCCCCCATGTCTTTTACAGAGAAATAAAACAGTTTGTGACATTATAGTCTCTTACCACGGCATGCAAGAAGCCTTTTTAAGCTACGCGCGAAAGACACGCCGCCGCCCTCTTTTTCAGTCTCCATCTTAGCTCCATCAACACGTGACGCGCTTTCTCCTTCTCTTTGACCTGGCAGCCTCCATGTTGAAAGGCTGATTTCTTTTCAGACTTTACGTTGGAAAGAAAAGCCTCTTCTCCTTTATGCTGCAAGCTGTTTGATGTTTCTTCAGTTTGATATCGGCTGCGTTGGTGGTAGAAAACTGTATCGGCTGCCACCGGGTCTGCGCAAAGCCACGTGGAGTGGGGGAGGGGAGCTCACCAGTCCTCAGAAGCCGTGCCGAGTGGATTTTAGCTGTGTGGCAGTCCATGGCTAGGTTTAGCTGTCTGCAGCCTCGAGATAGTCTATTCACAGTGACCTGGAGTCTGTGCTACGGCGCTGAGTGAACGGAGGAAGGGCAGGGGAGCTCAGCGGGGCCCGGCGGGCCTGGCCCGGCCACCCCTTCGGGTGAGGAACCGGAAACCAGAAGGGCAGATTCCCCGCGCCAGTGACTTTTATATGCAAAATTGCGAGAAGCGATTCGTCTAAAACTCTGTCCATCAACTCAGTCTCTTCAAACCTCCACACAGGTAAATGCTGAAGTCCTTCTGGGTTCATGACATTTTTGCATCCTTTCGATTTGGCCAAACACAGAGGATGGTAAATAGGTAGGAGATAAATAGGATTGGAAATACAAAGTTGCAGCGCAGGAAGGACCTTCCTCAGTGCAGGGGGTGCACTTGGCTCACTGCTTTGTTGGTTTTTAGCTGTTCCTCTGTTTCTTGGCACTGCCCTTGGAACAGTCTCAGACCACTGCTCAGGTGTCCAGCTCTTTTCTGCTACATTCCTTGGCAGCTGGACCTGTTCCTGTGCCAGGTCTTCTCTGTGATACAAACGCAACCCCTGTGTCTGCAGTGCAGGATTGCTGGGTGCAGTGGCTGGAAGGGTTTTCCTTCTCACATAGGATTTTGGATTGGTGGTGAGATCAGAAAGGGTGCCAATTTGAAAACACTGTGGTGAATAACTTGGGAGCAATACCTGCCATAATAGGGTGTTTCTTGATTTTCAGTTTGTGTTTTCCAGCATATCTGAGTTTCTTTGCAAGAACCTAAGCCACTGGGATTTTTGGGTTTTGGTTAGAAACAGAAAATCTGTGTTAGACTTTTTTAAAGGTTTAAAACCTGAATGAACTCATAACTGATTTGCAGTACAGCCTAATCTACTACTGCTTGTTGAGTAAAAGTACTCAGAGGGAAATAGCATAATTTTAGAGTTATTTTCATTTTGATATAACTAAAAGTAACTCCTAATAAGAAGAAACAAGCAAGAGAAACTGACTTTAACTGCCTCACCATATAAAGTGTCATGTAAATTAGCTTGAGAGAAGATGATGATTATAAAATATCTAAGCTTTCTTTGGGCTTTGAAATTTTGAGCAGTTGGTTGTTGCTCTGTTCAGTGAATAATTTCTTGAGGGTTTTGTGTCGTGTTCTGCCAGTCAAAGACAAAAACTTTTAGTGTATTTGGACATGTGAAGTCATGTTTTCTTTAAAAGAAATCTTGTGTTCATCTACTTTGCTTTGTCATGAGTGCCTGCTCTTCAGATGGGTTTTTGAAGTGGCACATTTTGTGACCTGAGACTAATTAAACCAAAATCCTCTGCAGTAAAATACACACTTGAGACAAGGGAGTTCAGCTGAACTAACCACGCAAAGGATAAGACTGAAATACTAATGCCTGTTTCTTCACTCAATACAGCAATAAAGGTACATATGTGTGGTGGTGACTTCATCTCTTTCAGTCTTTTCTCCCAGGCAGAGAATCTGTTCTGAAATAGGATTTCAGGAACATCCCTTTCACATTCTTTGTTTGCAGTATGTTCTTCCATGCCTTTTAGAAACTGCTGGAAATACTTCCAGTAATTTAAAATGTTTTCTTTTACTTTTATTGTAATTGCATATTAGTGAAAGTTACAACTGTATTAATTCAGTCAATTTCAGTTTATAGAAGGTTGTCTTGTACATATGATCATCTTTAATATTTCTATGAAAATTCTTCCAAAAAGGAAGATCTGCATTTTTGTTAAGTTTGTCCCTAACTGTTTTTCCATGCAGGTTTGTCTTACAAGTTGTGACACTCATGCTGGTGAGAGTTTTTGTTAGTCAGTGATATTCTTCTGCTGAAGGAAGAAGAGAAGAGATAAGGAGCAAAGGACTAGCCTTCATTAAAAAAACTGAAATTAAAGAAGAAAGCTTATATTTGGCTCTGAGATGACTGTGCTCCAATCATTTCAGATCTGTGTTGTCATGTTTGAGCAGGAGAGTGGAACTGAGTGTCCCTGCTAAGTTTCTTAGGCAGACATGCAGCCGCCTCAGATCTCTCAGTAGGATTTAGAATAGATGACTCTTTGTTGCATTTTTATTTTTAACTTATTTCTTTCCTTTAAAATATAAAACTGAATGATAGCATAGCTTTGAAATATTTTCTTCAATTTATTTGTAGGAGTGACTAAAAATTTTAAGCTTGTCATTAAGAACCTTTGCTCAATTGAAACTTCCTACTAAAACTCATTTTTCTCTGAAGTTTGGTAGGAATAAAAATCAACTTAAAAATGTCAAAAGCTTTTTCCAGATAACAGTGTTTTTACTTTTTAGAATAGATTATATAAGAGTTTAATATTTCAATTAATTTTCTCTGCTTTCTGTGTGAGTTTAGAAAAAGATTTCCCGGATCTTGCAAGAATGCTTCTAAGGTTGCTCTTAAATGGTGCCCTCCCTCTGTCCAGCTAAAGACTTTTCAGTGCCAAAATCAAATGTTTAGTAAGCTACAGAGAAAACAGAAGAATAACTTTATTCTGAGTTTCAGGGAAATCCAGTTACAAATCTTGCTGTAAAAAGATAAGAAAGTGTTTTTAGATTCAGGTATATCTACATCTGTAATATTCCACTAGTGATGTGAGTCACATTTTCACTTTAAAGACACAATTATATGCCCTTGGCAAGGAAGGAGTAAGCAGGAGAAATGTTCACATGCAACATGTTCTTTCTGGAGAGATTAAAGAACCAAGTGGATTCTTTGCAGAATATGTTTAAGAATCACACCAGGTTTAACTTTAAGGGGGGGAGGGGAAGAGGGGGGAAAAGAATTAGCTGACTAAATCTTTCCCTCAAGATGGAAGATCATAAAAAAAATTACAGTCTGACACCAGCATTTCTTCTCTTCTTCAAAATATTCTATTTCTGTTAGTGCTAGTGAGTTTGGGATTTGTGGGGATATAACAGTGAAAAAAACCTTACAAGACAGACAAAATAACCCACTAATGTTGCCTTCTTGACTTGATGGGGATTTTTTAGAATGTCATACATTGTGAATTTTCTGTGGAGACTCATGTATACTAAATATACTTATTTGTACAATGGCCAAAGGCTTGTAAAGGTGAAAAAGAGGATTTGTGGATCACTTAGATCAGCTTTTACCCAATGTCTCAGTTCAGAAGGGAGCTGAAATAAATGAACCTGTTTATACTGATTAAAAGACAATATCTGTAAATGCTGTAGTGTCCCTACAAATGAACCTACTGTGGTATCTATAGGAGAGGTTTTCTTGTATTTCTGCTTTTCAACCCTTTTCCAGACAACATGATGAGTATCACTGAACAACTCTGCTTTTCTGAAATGTGTGATGCCTCTGTGTCTTTGACATAGCTGGCCAGATGTAAAACTTTAAAGCCTGTATCTTCCCTTGGGTGTCATTTCCAAATCAAAGGAATAGCATGGTGAGGGATGGTTGCCATTTCTGATCTCCAGTGTGCCTTACACCTGTGGGAACACAGCTCAGTGGGTGAAAGGAAGAAGATGCTGCTGCTGAGACAGATAAGGTAAATTAAGTCTGGTCTCATGGTCTGCTTTTTAACCTAAACTCAGCTTTCAGGACAGAGGCTGATGATCACTTTATTTGTAAAATACATGTCCCAGTGAATCAGTGATTTTGCTGTGACCCTATGGTGATTTGAGTGGATATAGAACATACAGTTCTAGAAAGTGAGCTGTATGAGAGCAAGATTTACAAGACACTGATTTATGGAGGTTGGTTTGAGAGGTATTGAGAGATCCAGAAACCAGTGTAATCTGTCAAATCAATCTACACATGATTCTGTAATTCTAACTGTATATGAGCCATATTTGCCTGGAATTTAGTCTGCCTGTCTAGAAGTAGGACACACATTTTGGGAGAAGGAACTGCAAACAACATCTGAAAACTGTTGGCACAATATGCCCGAGTCTTTATGCAGGAAAATGTGTTTAATAGATGCGACTGGAGAGGAGAATATGTAATAACTGATTTCATACCACTGGGTGTGCAGGAAACTTGTCTAGCAAATGCAGGGTAGGGATGTCTAAAATCAATGTCAGCCTTCAATATTGTGACTTCACCAATTATAGTGCAATCTTACATATTTACTAATTTTGAGCTTAAAACCAACAATTAGGAATTCTCACTCGATTGTGGTGCATTTTAATCTGTTCATTATATTTTTTATTTAGTCCAGATGTACGTGTCTGGTAAAAATGTGTTTGCATTACGAGCCTATAATTTTAGGTAAGGTGTTGTGCCTATGGCATAGCTGGGCCCTGAACCAGAAATGTCTTTCTCTTTAACCACAAAGCTGCTGTTCTTGCTCATTGTTTTTACCTGGGGGAGAAAAAATGCCACGTCCTGTGTTTTATGGGTTGCTTTCAGTAGAAGCTATTTTTCTAGTTTTAAATACATTTTTGCTCCCAGTAGGATTTTTTAATATTCTTTTTGAAGCTTGAATACATTTTCCTCTCTTCTAATTTTTCCCCTATCCCTTTGACAGCTCTAGCTTTTTGTGCATTTTTTTCTACAGCTGAAATAATTATGAAGCACTTTAAAAATTTTTTATAATATTTTATTGTTTTGGTTTTGTATGCTGTATCAGTGAGCTATGAGTACAGAACCTGTTACCTCACCACCTCAGAAACAGCAGTGTCCTTTAGGCCCTAAATTACAAAATAATAGTTGTTAAATTTAAGAGCTGGAGGCTTTTCTTTTACTTTCACATAGAACTTTGCTCATTACTGAGGGTGTGAAGATGCCTTCTTTTTTCCCTCCTCCTTCACACTTGATCGATGACAAGCATGGAGAACTCCCAGTATCTTCCTCCCTCACATAAGCCCTCTATGCTTTCAAACGAAGACATTTTAAGTTAGATTTGGCTCGATAAAGATCTCAGAGAAGTTGAGTACAAGGCACTAGAGATGAGTGAGGAACCACCACTGTCTGGGAACAGCTGAAAACTCAATCTAGTTCCTGTGGCCTCTGAGAGGATAAGACCTCAGTCCTGCAGTGACACAGAGCAATAATCTGTAGAGCTTTCTTGGCTTCACCCTCAGAGAGACCCTCAGACTGGGACTGGGCTGCTGCTTTCCTGTCTCCACAGGGCTGCTTGGCTGAAGGAAGCACAAGCTATAGTAGCCATTACTACTTCTATACACTTGGTGCACACGTACCCTTACACATATCATATATATTTAGCATGCCTTAATAAAAGATTGAATATAACAAACAGTGGCAATGAAAATTACATGGTCTTATAAACATTTTTATTTTCAACTACATTTTGTGCTGTGATGCGGCAGAGGCATCTACAACATAATCAGCTCTGTAATAGGAGAAAGTAATTTCTTAGAATGATCCTAGAGCCCTTTGTTAATGTCAAGGATAATTTGGGCTGACTGATTTGATTGCTGCTCTTTTCCGCAAGAGGTCTCGATAAATGAAACTGCTTGCCTGGATAATTTAGGCTTATATGATTGCCAGCAAGCTAATGATGCAAACACAGCTGAAATAAAATTTCTGCTTTATACTGGAGGTTAAAAAAAANAAAAAAAAAAGAGGGAGGAAAAAAATCTACTAAAACACCTGCTGTATGGATGTCAAAACAGGGAAGAGCCATTTGCCAGTCTCAAGATGGAAAGTGGTTTGCATGTTATCTGAGACGTTTCAGACAATTGGCCTTTACAGATCATTAGGACACTGTTTTATGTTGTTGTAGACAAGTGATCTATTCTCTTCTGCTTTCTGCCCTTGTCAAAACAGGCTGTTAAAGTTTAATGGTTTTAAGGTAGGAAATTTTATTTAAAAAAGAGGAAAGTGAAGCTCTGCAGATATTTGCACTTAGTATTTGAACTTAGTATTCTGGAGTGATTTTTGCAAATTGAAGTTACAGCTTCTTCATTTAGAAAATTTATGTATGAATTCCAGTACATTGGCTCAGACCATTTCTTTCTGGTGTGAGTACTTTGGCGAAAGAGTGGTTCTGGTGCACATATTGATTCCTTATGTCACATACAGTTCTGTCTGGGAGTAACAGAGCTGAGTCTGTTCCTCAGCTGCACTACTTAATGAGGAAATATTACAGTCCTTCAGGGGTGGGGGAAATGAAACCTAAAAATGTTATTATATTTGGCTCTTAAAATGCTTCAGAGGCCAATTCATCATTTAGTTCTAGGTCAGTCTGTTCCTTATTACTTGTTCTTTTTTTTGATTTCTTGTTGGTTTTGTGCTTTTTCGTGACTCCATCAGGATTTACCAACCATAAGCAAGTTTGCAAATTACCGAGGTTCAAAACATAATAATTTGTAACAAATTGTCTTTGCATGGATTGTTTTAAAGCTGCCTGTGATGAGTTTTCTTCACTTCAGGTGCTTTGATTGAAGACTTCCAATTTTTGGGAAAAACTGCACCTCATTATGAGCAGAAATCTGACATCATTAGGGTTAAAGCAAGTCAGAGGTGTATCAGTGAGTAAATAGCTCAATGAGTAGTGTAGTTCTATCTCTAATTAAGTGGATTTACAATGATGAACTTTGTAGCTGATCAGGCCATATTATTTGTGCCGTTTATTTTAATCTTTCTGTAATGCTTCCATTTATTGTCAAATCTTTCTGTCTTACAGATTGTAAAAGTCTAGTTTGGTTGTTTTTTTTTTTTTTTGGTAGCGTTGCTAAAATAAGTTGGGCTTTATGAAAGTTTTATTCAGTTCTTCATGACATTTTGGGAAATGGCTTGAAAGCTAACAGAGTAAAATGTATATGTGTCATATATGTACATTAATGGGCTAGATATTGTTTAGGTTAAAAGAAGTGCTTGTGTCCATAATGAATATCAGATTGTTTATTAATAACTTTACAAAAAGTAAAACATCTGTTTTATAACTTACTTATTGTTACGGTATATATGAGGGATCATGGAGTCATTTTCTTGCAGAGAAGGAAAATTATAACTTCTCTTATATTCTTATGAATGCTGAATACTTTTAGTTGTTATTATCTTGGACTTTTAAATTGGAAAGTTTGAAATAAAAGTATACACATGTAACTTCAGATGGGGGAGCAGTATCCTTCAGTACTGATTTTGATCTATAAATAGATTTCTAGCCCCAGGCGTCTGTTCAGGCCTGAACCTGTTGATTAACTCTCCACCATCAGATTTCAAATCTGAACTCTAGTCTGGATTTTCTGTACAAATTAAATTTCTCTACAAATTTAATAACTGCCTCTTCAGCTAGGTATGGCCAGAGTAATCCTCCCAGATTTTGTTCCCTAGATGCAGGCTGTAATATTTTCAGCTTGGCTCTTGGGTCCTCTACTTGTGTTCTAGGCAAGACCATCTCAAAAGCCTGGAATGCCTGCAGGCAATAAGGATACCTGCAAGGGATGTGACAGTATTTTTGAATAAGCAATTTGGATGACAGCCCTAGTGTAATAGGAAAATTGACCCAGCTCCTTACACCACTTTTTCCTTAGAGATTCCAGGTTAAAATAGGATACAGAAACGTTACAATCTGTACTCGAGAATGAATGAACTTGATGGGTTTGTATTCTCAGAAGCATGACTATTTTTTAATTGCATCAACTGATTTAATAGAAATTATGGTGTTTCCTTAGAAACCTCACCTTGTTTGACATACACAATTAATCAGCAGACAGCTTTGGGATGAAATGCAGCAGCCTAATGAGACCAAATCCTGATTGTGCTGATTAGTAATGTGAATTTTTAAAAAACTGGGCTATCTGATCAGCAGGATTGAATCAGTGTGTGTTTGGCTGTGTGTCCACATGGCAGGGAGCAGGCGGATGAGGGGGGGAAACCCGACTTCTTCACCTTGGTGACCAGGAAGTACAGAAGGCAGCTGCCCTGGCAACCCCACAAGCCCCAGGCATGCTTTGTAAACACAGTCACTTTGAATGGAAAATGTTTCCCAGACTTGCAGTGAAGTTAGTGAATACAAGTCCCTGTGCCTACAATGACATTTCAACTTCACTGAAGTTGTTTCCCCAATCTCAAGTCTTCCACTTGTTGCAAAAACTGGGAATCTCCCAATTTCAGACTCCTTTTTCGAAAACAGGCTGCTGAACAATGGATCATATCTGATGACCTTGGAGGCCTGAGATTGATACCATGATTTCCTGCCTCTAAGACTATCTAGCTGATGGATCTGACATTAAGTCTTTTCTCTTTCTTTTGGCAGGGTGACAGATAAACATTTTAAGGAAGCCTGTGGAATCTAAGAAAAATTGTAGATAACTGCTTTGAGGTCAGCAAAACACACACATTTATATACGTACACACACACATATATATGTATGTATGTACGTGTATATAGAGAGAGTTTTTTTCTTCCTATGAAACTTGGCTGAAACAGAAAGCTTTATGTCAGTTTTCTAGCGCCAGGAACAGAATTCACTTAACTGTTCACAGTGTTTTAGGACAGGTGGTGAAATTGAATAACTGTAAGGGAAATTCAGGTAAGAGAACATAATTACCCAGACTGGATCTTGGCCAGTACATTAGAGCTAACAGTTTCATTTCTGTGGAAAATGCTGTGGGATTTTAAAAGGCAATTTGGTTTTATCTTGTATTACAAATATTGCCTGTTTTTATGGCTGTATGATTTGAAGCTTGTATTTGAGCCTAAGGAATATTTTTCAGTGGATTCAAGACTGGGGAATAGCATATAAAACCCATGGTACTGGTGTAATCAAATTTTATAAATAAAACTTAAATTTTATTTGATCCTCAACTGCTATAGGGCAATTTGCAATTCTTAGGAAGTGTGCTTTGTGGCTTGTTCAGTGTGGACCTAATCTTCCTGTGCTGGCAGTTACCTTTTTGTTCTTGAAGGAAGATGTGTGAGTAATGCCTAACTCATGAGCATATTAGAGGATCTCAACATACGTGTGGCTGTTGAGTAAGAGAGCGTGTAGAAGCAAATAAATTATCTTCTTAGAATAAAGGGAACCATCTAAATACTAAATAGTACAAAATGAAGTGCAGCCAGGTTTCGTTACAGGGATTTGTTACCAGCAGAAGGAAATGAAAGACAAAAGAATAGCAATGATACCTAGTTGTGGGCAAGAGCTGTATTATTTTAAAGACTGGCCTCTGCTACAGTCTGATCCCAATCTGTGTTCTGCTTGTCTTAGTATAAATTAGTACCAATATTGTGGTCAGTAGCTTTTTAAGAGCTGAATTGAGGCTTTTGTTGGTTTCAGGATTGGTTAAACTAAACAGAGGCACTAATGATTCATCTGAGAATCTAAAATAAGGAAGGCTGTTTTGAGTAAAATCGTATGCTGGGTGTTCCTAAAGTTCTGTCCATGTTTTTAGCAACTTTCTCTGGAATATGGTCAAATATGGTGATAGCCTGAAAAAGTGTGAAAAGACAAAAAAACATCAGAACAAGTCAGATGGTGTGCTGGTTTTGCAGGGCCTGGTTTTTGGTAGTGGGGGGTAGTGGGGGGGCCACAGAGGTGGCTCCTGTGAGAAGCTGCTGGAAGCTTCCACCATGTCCAGCAGAGCCAATCCCTGATGGCTTTGAAGATGGACATGCTGCTGGCCAGAACTGGGCCAATGAGAGAGGTTGGTAACACCTCTGTGATAACATATTTAAGAAGAAACTCAAAAAAAAGTGGGAGCAGTCTTAATTGCAGGCAGAGAAGAGGAGGAGGTGAGAACATGTGAGGGAAACAACATGGAGACACCAAGGTCAGTGGAGAAGGAGGGGGAGGAGGTGCTCCAGGCGCCGGAGCTGGGATGTCTCTGCAGGCCGTGGTGATGACCATGGTGAA
>VWZT01003457.1:0-35379 GCA_013397055.1 Pachycephala philippinensis | reverse complement strand
TGCTTCCAGGCTGGAGCAGCCTGTCTTTGGAGTACTGCACCCCGTGGGAAGAGACCCACGGCACAGCAGTTTTGGGAGGACTGTGTGCCCGTGGGAGGGACTCACATTGCAGCAGTTTTGGGAGGACTCTGTGTCGGTGGGATGGACTCATGTTCCAGTAGTTTTGGGAGGACTGCTGCTTGTGAGATTGGAGCCACGCTGGAGAGTTCATGGAGAACTGTCTCCCGTGGGAGGGACCCCACGGTCTCACAGGGGAGGACTCCTGGGACTCTGGGAGCAGCAGAAGAAAACCTCAGGTGACGAACTGACCAAACCCCTCTGCCCTGTCTCCCTGCACTGTTGGTGGGAAGGAGGGAGGGGCTGGGGGAAGAAATGTGTTTTTAAGGGCTTATTTTACTTCTCATTACCCTCCTCTGATTTTTTTTAGTAATAAATTCATTTTGTACCTCTAAGCTGAGCCTGTTTTGCCCTTGGAGTGATTTCTCCTGGTCCTTATCTCAACCCACGAACCCTCCGTTAATTTTTTCCTCTCCTCTGTCCAGCTGTGGTAGGGGAGGGTGAGTGAGCAGCTCTCGTGTGTGCCTGGCGTTGGGCCAGTGTCAATCCACGACAGATGGAAACATGAAAGCAAATAGTGTGGCATTCGGGTCCTGTGTAGGGCCCAGAATTCTTAAGACTGTGAATGTATAGTAATTTCTTCAGCAAGTGTGCCAAACTACTCATGCATCTAACTTTTCCCCAAACTTGAATTTTATAGCAATTTTTATTGCTATAATCTGCTCTCCAAGTAAAACCATTTAGCTTCAGCAGTTCCGTAACACTGGAAGGTTTAATAATACATGTAATGTTTTAAAAGTTTTGGAGCAGTTGGTATTTGCTTAGTCTCAGTTTCGAGAGTAGTATGGTAATGAACAAGTGATGCTTGAAAGGTCACAAACTAAACAAATAATTCAGGCATTTGTAATTTATTCCCTAATTAAACATTTTGTTGAACATTTTTTCTGAATGCAGTGTTTGCTGTGTGGTGTGATGGATTATTTGTCTTCTTCCACTTAATGATATGAAAATACTCCATCCATTTCTGCATGTTGACAGTATTTAACCTCTTATAATAATCCTATCAACAAACACACTAGTGAACGTTTTATTACTAAGTTTTTGAGTTCTTCTGTGAAAGTATTATTTAAACTTGGCTTTTACAGCTAAATGCAATGCCCTTGAGATGAGTTGGTGTCACCTCTTAAAACAAAGCCCTGCAGCTTTTACGCACAGTTGTGCCAGGTGTATTCTAGGTCTGTGAGGCAGCAGCACATGCGATTACATTTGTTCTCTGATGATGATTGTGGCAAATCTAAGGAGTCAAGGAGAGTCCACAGGGAAGAGTGGTAATCTGCATGTAAATTTTTTTTTTTTTTTTTTTTTTTTTGTTCAAATCAGGTTGATTTTTCTTATTAGACGTTTGAAAGTTTACATTTTGGGGAGGAAGTAACATTTCATGGCCTTACTCTTCAGAAGTTCACAATTTATTCATCGCTAAAATATATTCCAAATGTTAAATGTTAACTCAAAATCAGATTTAGCAACCTTGAAATACTGACTTTTGACTTTTGCTATTTGAACTATCCAGGCAAAATACGCCCACTTTTCTCAAGGTTTTTATTATGAATAAATCATCTATGTTGCTTTGACAGTATAAATCAGAGAAATCCAGGAGTTTTTCACACAGAGCAAATTGGTGAAAACCAGTTCTTTTCCTAGGTTTGTAGTTGGTTTTCATGCTGTAATTTCGAAGAAAAACTGATTTTGTTTTTTTAATGGCAGTTTTACTTTGTTCTATATTTTGATTGATACACTCAACCATATCAACCATGTATTAGTGGAGTATTGCAGATATACATAGATTATTTCCATGTATGTTCACTATTCACTATAAGTAAGTTAGAACTTATGCCAAATCTCCATTGCAGAGCTTTCAGTCTGATTTGACCTTTGATTGTGAGTTCTGCTGCCAAAGAAAAGGTGCACAGGTTGCTTTTGGTGGCGAGGTGGGAAGTAGCACTGAAACATTAATCAAAGGTTTCTCATGAAGAGGGAGCACACAGGAAGGGTGTTGGGGTTTTAGGAGTTCCCCTTTTGTTTTTCTTTTTCTCTTAAAGAATTTTCCCCATACTTGGTTGCTAACAGACAAATCACTGGGTGCTTAAGAGAGACAAAAGGGACCTGGCCACAGGCGGAGGGGTCCAGCTGGCTGCTCTCTTTTACCTGGGTTTTTCTCATGTAGGGCCGGATGCTGCGAGATTTGAACTGGCAAAAAGGGGCTGGGTACAGCCCCTTGGGCTCTTGTTCTCCCAGCATTTGGAGGAGAGAGAAGCTGCCCTCGTGCTGGAGGGAGTTTGTCACCGTTGCGGGCTCCTGCCGTCGGCTGCCTTCCTTCAACCGTGAGTGGAGCCCGCTCGCTGGAGCAGCTGTTGCACCGGGACTCTGTTTAACATCCTACCTCACTGAAAGAGGGACCTTTCCACCATCTGCTCGGGTGCCTCAGGGGACCCCAGGATCCAAAGCCCGTCTTTCCCTGCCCCGCTGGGAGTCGGGGTGCAGCTGCCCTGCCCCCGCCGTTCCTTTGCCACTCCTCTGAGCCTTCACTACACTGTAGCTCCGCACGCCCTGCCTGCCGAGACGTTCCGGGGTTCCTGCTGCAGCTCTGGAGTTTGATACATCTCGTCTGCTACCTGGGATTTTGGTTTTGTCCCTCCCTGTCCCTGCTGTTCCAGCCTGCTGTTCCCGAGGATCCGGCTGGGCATCGGAACCGGCTGGGCATCAGAACCGGCTGCCCAGGGGGTTTGTGAAGCAAGCTTTTACTCCGCCATTTCTGTGTGCTCCCCAAGCACGGGGGAATCATCACACCTGCCCTGCTCACCGGGAGCCACCAGCGCCCCTGCCGGCCGTGACAGTAACTGCATGGACGGGGAAAGTGCCTGACAGCCGAGAAGGCTGTCACTGGGTTCCTGGTTCTGTTTGTTGTTACTGCCACAGTTATTGTTGTTTGTTTGCCTTGTTTTATATATATAGATATATCTATTAGTAAAGAACTGTTATTCCTATTCCTCGTATCTTTGCCTGAAAGCCCCTTAATTTCAAATTTATAGTAATTCGGAAGGAAGGGGGTTGCATTTTCCATTCCAAGAGGGGGAGCTCCTGCCTCCCTTAGCAGACATCTGTCTTTCAATCAAAGACAAAGGGGAAAGCACTGACAAGTGTTAACTTTTTCTAAGGCTCTATTTCTGCTTCAAGAAGTTGATTAAAAGGAGGAGCCCAAATGTGTTCTGGCATTAGGGAGTTTAACACTGAGTTTTTTAATTCTAAGTAGAACTCACTGAGGAGCAAACAGATCTGGTTGAGTTCTCTGACTGTATTTTTTCTAGCAGGCTTTGTGGCCACATGCCTACATAGATTATTGATGTCTTTCCCCTCTAAGGCATCATCTTCCTCATTAAAATTCAAATGGGTCAGTTAAGCTGAGGTTTGACAAGTATCAATGCCTTGAATTTTTTTTTTCCCCCAAGGTCACAAGTGTTGAC
The DNA here is from genome assembly GCA_013397055.1 of Pachycephala philippinensis. NCBI lineage: Eukaryota > Metazoa > Chordata > Aves > Passeriformes > Pachycephala > Pachycephala philippinensis. The sequence continues at coordinate 31,801 of VWZT01003457.1, read as the reverse complement.
AATACACAAAAATCAGTTGGAAACAGGAGTTTCCAGGGGTTTAGGGAATATTATCCTTGTGGGGTATCAGCACTGTGTAGTTTTGTGTCCCAGATCTGGCTCTTATTTCTCTGTAAAGTAAGTTATAAATGCAACATTATTATTTTTACAAATATAATTTTATAATATTATTATTATTATTACGATTGTACAATAACATAATTAAGTGTTATAAGTGAAGGTCAAACATTTTGTCCTGTAACATTTCCTACAAAGGACAGTTTTCTGTAAAATAGAGGAAATTAAGTTTTGAAAATAACTTTCCATCCTGCTTCAAAGCACTCTGACATAGTATGTTATTCTGACAGGGATGAGTCCCTGGAGACATCTTCCTCTGTCATCTCCCAGTGCATTTAAAGGGAGAGCTGGAAATGATAGAATTCCTTTTCTGTGAGAAAAGAAACATATGGGAGAAGTTAAAAGGAGAAGAAGCCAAAGACAAGCTTTCTCAGATTTCATTATGGGTAGTTTTAAAATTTTGGACTTCAAAAGTTAATCAATGCTCGGAAGCAAAACGCACAGTAACCACATCAGCAAGTTCCTTCAGATAAGAAGTGGAATAGAGAGAGGTCGATTCCTACCTCTTAATTATTGAGGAATAACTGCCCAACTTTGAAAAAGGCCTCAGTACATCCAAATCCAGAAACTTCTAATTAAGCTGCTGCTTCAGCAGAGTGAGCAACAGGCACATGTACCTTGGAGATGGAACACATAAAAACATTCTTCTGATCACTGAATTTTACAGCAGAGTTGATGAAAATTATATTAATTACAAATCGTACCACTGAGTGCTGAACCCCTCTACATTTTATTTATGGATACATTTTTCCTGCTATTGATTTTGAGTGACGTTGAAGGAGAACTTCCATTGTGCTCAAGCTCATGCTTGAAAGAAGACAACGGCAGCTGATGTTTTAAACAATTCTTAACAGAAAGAATGACAAAATGTATATGAAGGTTATGGGCTGTAATTTAATAAAAATACATTAGATTCCAGCATTCACTTTGATCTTTCAGCACTTCTCTCTTAACTGCAATGTTATTGAATGCTTAAACTGCAGTACAGTTGCTAAAAAATGTGTTGGTTGACTTAAGTTATAAATAATAATACTTAGCAATAAGCATTAGTTACCATAATTTTGTGTAATATAGATAGTCTCTTGAAACTTCAGTTCTGTAATTAAATTCTTTCTATTAAATGCTCATTGAAATTTTTAATTGAAAAAGCACAGTTTCATTATACAGAGTTGCCATTTATGAAAGGATGGGCTGCCAGAGATGAAAGCTTGTATGAAAAACTACAGAGCACTCTGGAGAGTCCATGAGTACAGGTACTTTAAAGTTCAATTACATTCAAAACAAAATCAAACCAAGCAAGCACCTTCCCACTTTGCCACATTATTGACTATTTGTTTAATTGAAGGAGAAATATTTAATTTCCTTCCTATGGACCAAATAATAGTTGATAAACTAACAGTACTCTGGATCACTTTCTATTCTGCCTCGATACACTGCTAAGCAGGTTCTTGTTATTTCCTGCAATTTAGAAGTGATAAAAAGAGTCTATGATTAAGCTTTAGTTGCTTGTATAGTACCTGAAGCTCTGATAAGGGAAAAAGTGGCTTCTCATAGACGTTGAACCACTTAAAACAAAAAGGAAATTTTGCACTTTAGTCACACTGAGAAGGATGCTATATGCTGTAGCATAGAGGAATCTGGATGTAACAACCCTTCGGTTTTGCAGATGTTTCTTTTTCTCAAGTCTGATACAGTATTTACAATGCTTTGGCTGTAGGGCTTCACTGGGACTGTGTCACAAGACCTGGTAACTGGTCCTTCAGTATGAGTCAAGCTTCGTGCAAAGTGAATGAGGATGCTGCAATTTCATTTTTATTACTTTCAAATCCTTCTTTCTACTCCACTTCTGTGGTTGGGAAGCCTCAGTACTTTGCTGGGTTTAATATAGTTACTTTAAATTATTATACTTTTATCAGTGACTTTTTCCTCCAATTTTGCAACTGTTTTTCTTTCTCCTTTTAAAAAATTACACATGAGAGAGTAGAACTTAGAGCATTATTGTATAGCTGCCTTTAAAATGAGTTCTTTAATGATTTCTGGTGTGGTTTTTTTTCCACTTCTTATTGCAATTCTTGAATGAAAACATTCTAGGACTATTTTGATGCTAAGCAGGGACTGAAAGGAAAGTGGGCACTGTTTATTCTAGTTTCATAGCTTCAACTGGCTGATATTTTTTTTGCCTTTTTCCCTCCTGCTGTTTTGGTAAAGCTAAGGCAATTTGTGCAAATATTACTTACAAACTTACAGTCATTTAGGATCTGTGTATATACATAGGGTACTTGAGGTAGCCCCAGGATTCTGTCTATCCTGGTAGCCCCAGGATATCTGTACATAGATCAGTGATACATTCAGGTGGTACTCAGTCCTGTTGGGGTCTTAAATGAACATTAGTCACATCGTGTGCATTTCTCTGTGGTATGCATGTAAAGTCTTATCATGCATTTCTTATCCACAGTGTGAGTTATTTTCACTCTGAACTACAGAAAATAAAGGAAATGAAGTAAGATTTTTGTGTGTATGAATCAGGCTTGCCTGACTTTGTGACTAGAGAAATATGATCTCTGCATCCTTAACAACTGATTTTTTACTTCCTCAAACTCTAAGAAGCTAAGAAAAATGTATCTTTGCTTTTATTTTCTTGTACTTAGATCTAATTTGTATTCCAAAATTAGTCGGAGATGTCTCTAGATACCTCCTTACTTGAAAAATCAGATGTTCAAATAATAGGTATTGAAGGCACCATTTAAAAATGAAGTCACAAGCAGACAGCTGTTGGTTTATGGCTCGTGGAGTGTGGGATTTAGATCCTTGTTGCAAGCTTACTTGTTATGGGCTTTCTGCTTTCACTAATTCATAGCAGTGGAAAACCTTTTGCCATTTTGTATGTAATGGTTTGGGTTCTGTTAAACCAGTTTGGCTTGCAGGGCTGTGGAATTAGTTCTGAGACCTTGCTACTGAGCTTGTTCACTGCTGCTGTTCCTCGTGTGGAAGTGGGTTTATGCTCTGTGCATGGCAGAGGTCATTCCGTGCAGGGGGGACACCAGGATGACTTTCCTGCAGTGCCCTTTGTTACTACGGTGTGGTGTTTTACAGAGAGGACGTGTGGTAGACCCTCTGTCCTGGGGTAAACACTGCATTTCCAGCTGAGGGTGAAATACTTGGTGGGGTGTTGGGGGGAAGAAGAAGACGATCCCAGCCTATGCCTCTGCATGTGCAACAGGTATTTGTACTGCTGTGCTTCACTACATGGCTGAAATGGCAATTATGCACTGTCTTGTTCAGAAGAATTGCCAACAGATTACACCAGCTTTGAAGAAAACTGCTTTGAACAAACACTGCCTATCAATAGCATTTATCTTTTACTTGAAGGTATCTCATAACAGCGTGGGGAAAAAAAACCCAAGTCTTTTTCCTGAAGATTTCTGTTCCCTAATCTGTGTGTGCCAAATTTTGCTGCAGACTGCTGTGAGGTTTCCATTACTTTTTAAGAGCTCCCTGAAGGATGCCACAGTTGGAATCACACCTGGAAGCCCAAGAGGTGCCATTAGCTTGTCTTTCTTATTTAGCTTTCCAAATGTTTGGATGGGAATTGTAGCACAGATATACATCAAGCAAGTACATTCTTCCAGGAGTCAATTTATGCATAAATACTGTAAAGGTTCTGCAAGAAGTCCATAATCCAAATGCTTTCAAGAAGTATCCAGAAGTGTACATTTTGAAGTGTTTCTTTGCTAAAGAATCCAAATTATTTTTGCTGAAGTATGGAATGTACTGACAAAATGAAATTTCTTTATACAATTAATTTTATGTAACAAATAATTTTATGGTCTTCAGGACATAAAATTTAAAATGCTTCTTATCTGTAAGAAAAAATTTAAAAATTGTCCTCTGTGTGAGCAGGTAATTGCTGCCATGGCGAAGCCATAAGATCAACATTTCCAAGAAAATATGGAAATATTATGTATTATTATAAAAGCTTTCCTTTGGCTTTCCCAGCCATTATCTGTCAGGCAGATTTACATGAGGTTTTCTTCTCTGCCAGAAAAGATGAGTGCCTTATGTTCCTTGGCTGCATTACCCAGCTGCCGTGGCACTTGGGCTGACTGGTTGATGGTGGGGCTGAGAAGTCTTTCATATTAGTAATTCAAATTGTCATTTTGTAATGCTGTTTATCTATATCAACATTCATTTTGTGCTGTAGCTTTAAATCACATTTACGAGAGAAAAGTGCTGGGCTATATAATGGGAAATACTACTTTTAATAGAAATCCCCATGTTAAGAAGTGCTGTGAAAATGAAATCAATGTTGAGCAAAAGCACTGTAAAGCTGTTGAGTGATTGATGTTAACCCTCCTCCTCAGCCCTGGTCACTCTTTTTTTGACCTTGCAACAGCATCTGCTTTGTGGTAGCCCTGGCACTTGTGTGACTGCAAACTGACCAAAGGAAAATGGGTTCATGGCTTACATTGCTCACAAAAAAACTATGTGCTGGTGAGATCTGGGGTGGGAGTCAAAAAGACTATTTATTTCAGGAAAGAAAGACAGAAGAAAAAGTAATTCCAGTTACACAAACATCTGTTTTGTTTCTTGTGGACCAGGGAATGGTAGGTGCCAGCTGGAGAACACCTCATGTTCTGCATGCTGGTAGGATAACCTCCCTGGTATCTGATACTGCCAATAAATGCTTTTGTCTTACTGCTTTCCTTTGTGCCAGTAGCTTTAGTGATTTCTTTTCCTTCCTAAGCCCCCAAATCCTTTTTCTAATCATCGTGCTGAGTAATTGTGCCATTTAGTACACTTTTCTTGTCTTACTTGCCTGCTTCCAGGCCAATTATTTTGTAATCGTGTGCTCAGAAGTGCTTTTGCCATCTGTTGGAGGAATCACTTAAATGATTGAAGTTGTTTAAAGCTGCTTGTGTTGTCAGTCATTATTTTATGTTCCTTAAATTTGATATCATCTACAGGCCTTGGAATTTTGTTCTTAATGTTGCTGCTATATAGAATTTGTTGTTGACAGCATCCCTATAAAATTAATGAGAAATTTCAGTAATTAATTTTTGAGGTGTTTCAACATTTATAAAAACTTAAATCACAACGTTTGAGTTTAAAAAAAAATAGATAGAAATTTGTTTGGATTGTGGTTACAATGGAAATTAAATGAGTAGTCTACAGTGGTAAATGTGTTCTGAGTTTTCAGTCTGAGACAGAGGCAGATAAAAGTAAATGGTCTTTGTCCTGTTAATAAGGATATAGTCCAATACATGCACAACTAACAACTCTATTAATCTAAAAACCAGTAGCAATAAATTCTAACTAGGTGAAATCTTAACACACAATTTAAAATGAAAGAACTGAATCACACACTGGCTGTAAAATCTCATGGCTATGTCTTCTGTGGGTGGTGGAGCATTTGGGTTTGCCTGGTGCAGCAGGCCTCACCTTGAAGGACCTGGTTTTGTTTTGTTCCTGAACTTGTGTGGAGAACAACGAGTATAACATCTCTGCAAAATATAAAACTGCAAGAATACTGAAAACCATAATAGTCAGATTTTTCTGATTGCTTTTGCAGAAGCTAAAATAGATCTTTGCTGCAGGATTCAACCCTTTAGAGGTGTGTGGAACATACTGACCTGAAAGAGACTGTGGTGTCTCTGACACCTGTGTGCCAGAGTGACTCCAGAGAGTGACCCCTGACTGCTGTGCGAAGTAATAGTGGACTAAACTTTCTTCATAATCATACAGGGCATTAATATAGAAACAAGGACTATATTTCTGCTTCTCTTGTCTGTGCTGAGGTTTTCCAGTGAAGAAGCTTCATAGTTTCCCAAGTCGCAGAACCCCGTCAGACCCACTGAAGTGTGGAGGGAGGCTCAGCTGTGTAGCCACAGACACTCCAGCTCATGAGCAGCCTGAATACTGCTCAGAGTGATCCTCTGCTCTTGCAGCCTGCTCCCCTCTCTCTCTGACATTGCCATTTCTGCTCCATTCAGGATTCATTAATATTCTGTGTTCCCCACTGGGAGTCAGGAGCTCCTTGGCCACTGCCAAGATCACTCTGATCTGAAGCCTCTCTGAAGCTGCAGGAATCACCAGCACTGGCTACAGAATAAGAGACAGAGTCCAAGAAATATCTGACTAAAAAACCCCAACCCTGTTGTCTTCCTAATTAAACCCTGTAGTTACTCTATGCATAAAACAGCTTTTGTTGTTTGAAGTACTCTTCTATATGCATATTATGTATTTATGATCTTGATAACAATTCTTAATAAGGGGTGCAAGGTAATCTTAATGTGGTATTAGAGCAATGCAAGGAATTGTGATGGGATGCATATTCAACCAAGCCCAACAAAGCTTGTTTGCTCCGTTGAAAAAAATTATGATTTGCAAGCAGCCTTCCTATATGGCTATGTTTGATAAGGATCATGAATGTTCTTTTTGTTTAAATACAAAACCTCCTAAGATGCAGGAAAGCCTGTGGTAATTAAATAGAAGGTGACCAAAACTTACTGTGTATTTCTTCAGTAGTCCTCACCTGAACCTTGTAATTACTCCAGCCTACTTGTGTAGACATGTATCTTGTGTAAGTATAGAATATAGTTCTTTGGAAATGCATAAGTTTTCTAATTTACTGTCTTTAAGAAGAAAAAGAAAATTCAAACAAATCACAAATCTGTTTATTTTTCTGCAGTGCAGAAAAAAACCCAGCTTGTCTCAACAGAAGAGACATTATAAAACATTTAAGTTGATAATAAAAGAATATTTTTCTATTCCTATTTTATGCACAGGACAAACATCTGATGCCCACTGTGTGCCTGCACTTGATGTGATAGTACAGTAAGATATTTTAAGGCACTGCAGGATTAAGAGAATTACATAATGGTCTGTTTCAGTAGACCTAAATTCCTGTAACTAACATTTATAAGGGAAAATGAGAGTTTCCAAGGTTTAACTTTGTTCAGCTTACTGCAGGAAACTTTCTTTGGTTGGGGTTCAGCCACAGCAGTGTAACTTTTACATACATAAGGCTCTTTTATTTAAGTACTGATGAAGCATGGGCTTATCATGAAGTTTATATATCATTCCTGAAGAAGTCAATTGTAAAAATGTGAATATGAGAAAAAAATGAATGCCATTGACTGATCAGCTGCTTCTGACAATGACTATACCTTACTTGGGATTTGTGGTCTGTATAAAATAACCTTGAAGCCTTTCCTTCTTTTACTGTATGTTATCTTCTGTGACAGAGTAATGGATGTAAGCTTAGGCCTATGCTTAAGTGCCCAGATAAATTAGGGCCCTGTATTTTTTAGCTCTTAGTACTTCAGTTACATGAGTACACTGTGGAGGGGGCTAGTTAGTGATGATTATTGGTGGAGTTGTGAGGAAATGCCATCTGACTGAGCTGGTGTTTAGTGTTGAATATTACAGTTTTGAAGGGAAAGGTTTGTTTCACCAGCTATTCTGTCATGGAGGGGAGCAAATATACCCACCTTCTCCTCTCACCTGTGCCTGTAGTGAAAGCATGAAAACAAGTGCAGATCATGAGGATGAAGGCAGCGCTGATAAGTCTGTAGAGTGGTGAAGAAGATAACTCTACTGTTTGTGTCCTTGGATGTTTGTTCCCATCCCTCCTATTGTGTTGAGGCAAGAGCTTGTGTGACACCGTGAGGTTTCGAAAATGAGTGGGGGTTTCAATCTGTGTTTTGGCTTGGCTTATTTTGGCTGCTTAAGCTCCCTAGCCTGGTCAATGTGAGAGTTGGCACGAGGCAGGGGAGACAGACTGTCCAAGGACCGGGATATGACAGGACTGTCCCTTTCAATTCAGCACAAACCTTAAGCTGACAATATTATTGCAGCTTGTGGGTGCCACTTGAGGAAATGTAGCTTGGGTACAGTGCTCACTGAAGAAATTGTTCCCTTGCCTGGACCACTTGTCCTCATTTGCCTGCTGCAGCCTGTTCGTTGTGCCAGTGTGACTGTCCTGGGGCTGTGCTGTAAAAATAACTGCTCTGTGCAGCCAGTGCTGCTGCTCCCTCGGCAGGAGCGTCCCTGGGGTCACATCGGAGTGGGTGGGAGCCTTCTGCTGGAGCTGGGGAAAATCCAGAGTTAAGCTATGAAGGCAATCTAAGTTTCTCTGACTGGTCAGTTATGTTGTCCACTCCTAGCAGCTACATGCAAATGCTTGGAAATGGAGAACAAATTGTGTATTTTAAATTAGTCTTTATTATAGTTTATTTAAATTTAAATATTGGAAATACCTTGCAAAGTACTAGTGTAATCATTTAACACATAATCCAGAAAACAAGGTTTTCTAATTATTAGTAACATAATTGAAAAATCAATGATAAGTAGGTTTTAGGTTGTTTATATATTATAGAAAGCCTTGTAGTTCTGTGTTCAAAAAAACCCCACAACAACAACTAAGAAATAAAGTGAAAAAAACCCAACCAAAACAACAGCAAAACCAGACAAACAAACCGAATCCTCCAAACCCCCAGGCCCACAAAACTGTCCTCCCCAAACCCTTTTTTGCTCTCCACAAGTACCTTGTGCTTAAAACTTCTGGATTGTTATTTTTGGAAATTTTCTTCAGTTTTGATGGTCTTTCCAAACAAGTGTCTTCCCCATGCCCAAATGCAAGCCTTTGAAACTGTAGATACGTTTCCTTCTGGCATGATTTCAAGCATCTGCAGGGTCTTATCTGCATCTCTTTTCTTGCAGTGTTTCTTAACTGGTCTCTTACCAGTTGGGCCAGGAGTGTGTGGTATGAAATACCCATCTGCAGAGTCCTAGTGCTCACAGCATGTAGAAATAGCAATGCTGTAGACTGTCCTCTCATGCAGAGTTTGGTCACCTAAACCAGAGACATAGAGTACCAAGACCTGCCTGGGAACTCTGCCTTCAGTCTGGTGCTCTTCCTTTGCCTTCCTAAATGTTACTCCCCACCAAGGATGGTACTTTCCCCCTGGGTTGCCCTTGAGGCAGCCAAACACAGCTGATGGGACAGTCTGCCTGAGTCAGGTAGCAGAAACATGGACTTGCCAAGTTTGGCTTCCCCTGTACTGAGTGGTATTTTATTGTAGTTGACATCTCCATACCCCAAACCCCTCGTGCTGGCACGCTGCGTGCCTTGTGCTGTCACGTCATTCTGCAGGGCTCGGCCAAACAGCCATTTCACTATCTGAGATGTGCTGACGTGAAAAAGCTCCACAGGAACATGTCCCTGGGCTGCAGGTCTCACGTGGAGCCTGGATGAAATCAGGAGCAGCGCTGTGCAGAACGCACGTGGCCGCAGTGCTGGTGGGGAGGGTGCCAAGCCAGGGTAGTGCCACCGTTACTGGCAGGCATTGCCCTGCCCGGCCCACAGATGAACTGCACTGCAGGGCAGGACCAGTTGTCACGCCACATTTCTGCTAGAAAGTGGTTTGTATCATCCCAGGATTTCGTTTCCCTTGCCTTCTTAAAGATGGGAAACTTAACTCATAAACGTGTGTGCTGAGGTTGCAATCATAAGGACTTTGGCGGACCAAAATGCACAATTGGTGAGAACTTTGCACCTAGTGAAGTCCCATTTAAAAGTAAAATTACAGATTGGCTTAAGCAGACTGTAGCTACTAACAGCAGAGAGCTGCTAAGTGAATTTTAGTACCCATGAGCATTGACGTATGTAGTTAATGGGGATTTTGTTGTACAGATTCCTTGGAGAGTAGCAGATAGGCTTTGCACTAGTGGAACAGAGTGAATTTCCTCAACTAGATCTTGACTAAAAACCTCCCTGGGTAGGAACCTGAAGGTTTTTCCCTTGATTCAGCAGGTTTGAATAAGACAAGCAGTTATTTAAAGTAGGAAGTGCAGGTCTCTGAAGAGCGCTCAGGTAGTGCTACTTACTAGTCTGAGATCCAGATGTATCCTTTGAGAAGAAGCAATACCAAAGTATCCTGCTTGATGTGTTCTTGATTAATGTTTAATCTTGCATTTAGAATAATTTTGTGAAAAAATAAATTTGGTCTCTACAGATCTTTGTTTTTGTGTAGTGACTTGGCCTGAAGTCCCTGAACAATTCTGTATGTGAATTAACACTGAATTACAAGGGAGAAAATAAATACTACGTACAAACCTCACTGTAGGTGCATAACTTGAATTAAAAGCTGCAACCTGAGAAATACATATTTGTACTAAGGTGTATGTTTTCAAGGAATGAATTTTCAAGCTGTTTGAGTGCTAACTCATGCCCCATGACTGTGGTTGGATAGGGACCCTTGAGGGCACATGATCCCCTTTTCCTGAAATATTTGAATGGAAATGGTTTGAGGAGCGCTGGAGGAGCAAACTGCCCAAGCGGAACATTTAGAAGCCTGGTTCTGTGTTTGAAGAGCTGCCAGAGAGTGAAGCCATTGAGGTATATGAGGTATCATTGGCTTGACTTTAGAAGTTCTGCTACTTGGCTTTCCAGGAAAATCTGTCCTCACCAGCAGCTTTTCACATGAGAATGAATGCGAAAAGTGGCTATGACAGATGACTGTGTTGGAGTGAAATCTGGTTTAGACTTGATTTGCAAGTAGTATTCTTCTTTTTTTGCTACCTGTGTTGGTGTGTTGGAATAACGGCATTCCCTCCCCTGCAGCCAGTTGGTCCTTACAGCTGTTCTGTATGGCCAAGACTCTTAGCTCTGGTTTTTATTGACCTAAGGAATGAGGAGCCTGAGAGAAGACAGAAGGACTTTACCAGCAGGGATATGTGCTGTGGATTGATGTCTTGCCTGATGCAGAACAGTGTGCACAGGTCCAGATGGTCATCACAGCTCTCTTTGGGAGCAACCCGCTTGCATGTAAATAGCTCTGGTTAAAGGTTAGGAGCTGGAGCCGCTGAAACAGCTGGGTGAGGATTTTGTGGATCCCCAAAGACACTTAGGGAAATTGCCCAAGTGCTTCAGCCTGTGTCTTGGCGAGGCTTCTAGAGTCACACAGGAAATCTGTAGCAGAATAGATAGCTCTGGGTGGAAATTCTGGGTGGCCTCTATTGTTTAGGGAGACCTGTAAGCTCTGGGGACTCAAACAGCACTGCTGTGCTTAGCACAGACTCTTGTGCCACAGGCGAGTTCTCCAAAGGATCTAACGATTTTCACCTTCTGTGTACAACAAGTNTGATTTGCCAGTGCACTGGTATCTGGAGAGATTTATTTTTTCCATTTTTAGGGGTTGGCAGTGGCTTACTCCGTTTTCTTTAAATAGAAGTTTTCTTCAAGTTTTTGATCTGTCTTCTCCAGTCAATAGTAGAACTGAAGTTGTATCATGACAAATTTGATTCCCAGGTTTATTACTTTGCTGTCACGACAGACTCTGATCTAGGTGGATAAATAATTGGGTGTTGTGCTGCTTTTTATTTAGTCTGAAATTAGCTTATATTGATATTAAGTGTGCTTGTCCTCTCCTCTACAGGGGAAAAGGTAGAGTGTGATGTGCCGGAAGTTTATTATTTTGCTATTTTTCATTTTTAATACCACCAAAAATTGTAGGAAGTAGTTCTGAGAAAAATTACAGAAGAGTTGAGTTGTGAAGGCAAGAGAACAACAGGAAATAAAGTGGAAAAATAGGTTGAGTGCAATTCTGACATTGAAAAAGTTTCTGTTCTTTTTATTCTCTTAAAGGTTGTCCTCAAGTATTTGCTTTTAGGGGCATTTGGAGGGATCAATTAGCCCTTCCAGTTCCTGATATTTACTCTTTCTTTGTGAACAATTCTAGCCAGTTAAAAATTATTGCAATGTTAATTTTCTTACAAAAATTAGCAGGGATGATTAATTTAAGCAAAGCATACAGCTGAAGGCAGAAGCCTGGTCCAGATCCTTGTTGTTGTTGCTATTGACTTATGAGCATGAAGAATTATATACTGAAAGATTTCAGTACTGAGCGTTTTCAGTACAAATATGCAAAAATAGTGTGCAGTTGTTGGGCCAAAGCCTCACCCTTTTCAGCAAGGAGAGAAATAAGAGAATTACCGTAAAAAATGAGATGATCAGGAGACAAGGGTGAACCTGCAGGGAATTACACTCTGTTGACACATCTCTGTTGGTCTTGGAGGAGTGGTTGCTATTAGAAAAACCTTTTTTTTTTTTTTTTGTACCAATTGGGTACCTCAGTAAAGACCAGAGCTACATAGTTTAAAATTATTTTTCCTGTATAGTAGAATAGTGACTAAGAGTTCCAACATGGATTTGTTTCTGCTGGGAATTTAAAAATGTGAAAATTATTCCTGATGTAGATTTTAACATTTCCTAGATTCTACTTTCTTCTGTCTCCTGCATCCCGTCCTTCTTCATAGATTTGCCAATTTCTTCGTCTTCATCCTTGCAAGGTGAGGATTCCCAAGGCCAGCTCTTAGCATGTGTCATTTCCAAATTCAGCTTTTTCTGAATGTGTTTTTTTAGTAGTTTTAATTTTAACAGAAGGCCTCAAATCCAATCCCAGTCATATTCCACAAAGTACATTTACTGTCAAGGCTGGAATGTAAAGAAGGAATGAGAAGTAAAGTCAACTTTACGTGAAATATAAATACAGCTGGATTAATCACTGCACTGATTGTAAGATTGTTGCAGGTGCAGGGCTTAAATACATAAAATACAAGTCTAACAAGATATGAAATGCAGATAGGTCTTGCTTAGATATCTCCCATGAATTCCTTCTTTTGTTGAGGAAATGAAATGTTTCCTCCAATTAAACCCCTTATTGTTTAGAAATCCATTTGTTTTCTGAGCCAAAGCCCAGTTCATTATTTCTTTAATGCTTATTCTGGAGATTGTGTGTTTCTTATAAAGTCTTTATCATTTCTTCTTTTCATACTGTGCTTACAAATAGATTGAATTGTGTGGAATCAAAGATGTGCTTGCTCTGTTTCACCAGCTACAGTTTGACTCTGAGGTACACATAGGAAAATATTTTAGCTTCCCTTCTACAACTCAGAGCATCTCAGTATATACATATAAAAAAACTGTTCTGTAGGAGACTGACTGCTGCTTAGCCTGAATTCTGAGAATCCACAGCAGAACCTGAAAAAACATTTTCAGTGTTTTTATTCTCCGTGGGCATCAACTGCTCAAGTAGAAATATGTCCCTTTCATATATTCTAGGGGCACAGACAAAAGGATTTCTGTGAAGTACCACAAGAGGACATCTGTTTCATCTCTTTGACCTGCCGCTTAGCTGGTGATAGTGCTTTTTTGAAATTTTCCCCACAAGGAAAATCAGAACTATATGGGAATATGAAGATCAGAGCGTTGAGCAAGAAAGTAAAGTCTGAAAGAGGATAACAGACCTTGGTGTGCTTTTTCAGATCCATCTAGACTCTCTTGTAAATACAATAAATCTGTGAGCTTGTGACCATTGAATAACATTTAACTTGAGGGGTTTTTAGTTTTCCTGAATTTTCAGGAAGAGGATGGAGGTGTATATACATGAAGAATGTGAGGAGTTTATACACATACACACTCGTACATAAATATACAAACATTTAAAGAAATAATCAGTACTTTGCTGCTTTCAGACACAATAATGAAATCTTCACATAACAGTCATGTAAGTGAAAAACTAAACAGTTTAAAATCATACTGTAATTTAGTTTTCAATTATACATTCATAAGTAATTTCACTTGCAAGTAACCCACTGAAAGCTGGCTTATGGAGTTATTTCAATTATCTGTCTTCTTAAGTAACTGTAGAATGAAGTCATATATTTCACCAGTCATAAACACTGCAGTTTTGCTTGCTGAAGGGTTTTGTTGTTCTATTAGATTTTCCCTTCATTAATTCAAATTTATTTATGCCAGAAAACAGTCAAGCTGCTTCTAGTACTTTGGCTTGGCTGTGCTGAGGTGGTAATTGCCATAAAGAAACAAACTTTGTTTTATTTCTTTTGAGGGAGCGAGGCAGAGGGAGACCATTAAGTATCACTAGAAACCTGAGATGAAATCAATTAAATTATATGATCTAGATGTATTCTCATTATAATCTGGGTCATGATTCACTATCTTGGCAAGAGAAGAAAAACCATCAGCAAAACCAAGTCCCTTTCTGGCCCTGTGATTCCCACCCATCTGAGCCAGGCTGCCAGAATGAAGTGGTCAGTGCTGTGACCACTAATTTTGATAAGACTGGTTAATGATATGTGACTTTCTGTACAAGCTGGGCAGAAACTCTTCTGGCTGCATTAAAACAGTTCTAATAGCTTTTTAAAAAACCGTTTTTAATGACAGCCCCAACAAAAGAATGCAAGTTAATTATCCAGAGAGGGGTGGAGGGAAGAGGGGGAAATGACACAAACACACCAGGAAAATAACTTTCTGAAATGAGAGGAACTATATTAGGGTGGTTGTGTCTTGTTCAGTTTCTTTTCACAGTTTTAGACATCTTGAAAAACTACACTGTAACTGTTGCTTTATTTAACATGTAGAGCAATTTTAAGCAACACTATTTAATCTGCTTTGATTAGTTCCTTGATTTCTCTGGAAGCTTGTATGATAGTGATGCTTTGAAATGTGTGAGAGATGAATGATCTGTGGTAAAAGCAAGGATTAAAAAATACGTGCAAACTCAACTGATTGCTTTTAGCAGTATCAATCAGTGCATTTTTTCCTGTGCTCCTGCACGTATGGTGCTGTCTGTTTCCAAGTGAGAGTTTTTGTAGGCATGCCAAGTGATCTATAGCATTGCTTAGGTTTCTTTGAGTTCAGCTTTCAAATACCACTTGCACATAATTTGGGTATGTCAGATGATGTTACTGTCCACCAGAAGTACTTGGCATAATGTGGTTGGGTTCCAGCTGATGTCTGAGGATGTCGTGATTACCAAAACCTCTCCTGGAAATCTGCCTGTACAAGTCCATAAGATCAGAAGGTGTAGCTGACCAAGTACCTGGTATTCAGTGAGGTAGACACTATTGTTTCCCTCTTTTATGGCATACCCCTGTGTATTGTGAGACAAAGCATACAGCTGTTCGATACACAAACACTGAGTCACAATAGGAAGAAAAAAAAATCTCTTAGTAGGAAACGACAATATCTGTTCATTAAAAGAACTTGCCACAGATATGCAACTGTCAGTTGCAATTGAAGCCCTGGTTTTTGACCATGGATATGCAGACTGGCTTCAGATGCCGAACACTTCCATGTGGAAATCCATGCACCTCCCTAAGTTCAGTGCAGAGTTCATCAGGAGTATTGCCAAGATCTTTAATTTTGCATTGTTATTTCCCACGAGTAAAACTGAGTTTATGTTTAAGTAATGAGATGCTGTCAAGAGTACAGGGACCTTCTCTTTCTGTTTTGATTAAGGCAGCAGACAGGTGATGTAGCTTGGGGACAGCTTGCAAGGACAAACCCTGACCATGAGGTCTCCAGCTGCAGTCGACCAGGTCTTAATTCAGCCCCCTCTGCTTGCTGCCCTCTCAGCCCCATTTATATTCTCACTCTTCTCCTGGTAACTTTCCACTGCTCTTGGCTCACTGTACATGTTCTACTTTACTACTTTGTCTCAAATTTAGCCAGGCAGGAGTGTTCCTGTTCCAGGTCAGCAGGCTGGGTCACAGCAGCTCCTGAGGTTCCCTGTGGGACACCCCGACAGGGGTTCCTGGTGCAGTGGAGGATGGGCAAGCTCAGGAGAAGCTGGGGAAGCAGATAAGGGAGGATCTTTCTTATACCCCTGTGCTGGCTGAGGTTTAATGCATAATTGACAGTTGTGTGGAAGGCATCTAGTTGGGAGAACATGTTTCATGTAAAAACTTTTTATTAATGAAATAACCTGACTTGAGAATTCTGTGTGCCTGCACTACAGCTCTGAAATTTTACTTTTTCATTTAAGTTTTTAAATTCAGTTTAGAAGTTACAGGTCACAGGGTGGCTTGGAAGGCAAATGCCATGTACTATAAAGAACTTGAATTCTTGAATCCTGTTAATCTCTGACTGGAACTGTAGTGTTGTCATGCTTAGCTCTATAGCCCAGGAGTGTATTACAGCCCCAGAGTTCCTAACATGGAGGTTATGGACAGTAACAATTCAGTTGCTGAGCAGGAGCTTTTTGGCACCTGGCAGAGTCCCAGCAATCAGATGCTGACCAGTTCTGAGCAGGCAAGTTGACTGCAGGGGCACCTGGAATCACAGTCTGCAGTCATGGTGTCCCTGAGGAGTCTGTGTGCATTGGAGAAGAGGGGGAACTGGTACAATGTGCGTGTGTTTGTGGTGGCCTTCAGGGCACAAACTAAAGGAGGGGAGTGAACATGGGATTTTGGAGTCTGGGGCGATAGCTTCACACAGTATTGATGCTAATGGGGACAGATGTCCTCCTACACATCTATTACCTTCTTAGACATCACAGCTCTAAAAATGATGCATATTGGAGCAGTGTGAGGCCTAAATAATGCAGACAAGGGAAAGGGGGAGCTGCTGATTCTGTCTACTGAAAACATGCTTAAAGGATATAGATCTTTAAGATACACCAAGAAATGTGTATGTTAATGTGTTGTGTTGATATCATCAACGAAGTGGTGATCATAATGCAAAGGAACCAAACCATAACCTCACCAGCTGTTTTAGTATGACCTCCTGGAACCCAGCACACTGTTTTAATTTAATATCCTACTTTCTTTATGTTAATCAACAGCCATTAAGTGCTAGTGATAATATCTGTCCTGATGTAGCTGCAAGACATTAGGCCATTTGGCCAAATATGGTGTTTTATTTAACTGTATAATTACACAGAGTAGTATTAATCATATTGATATGTTGTAGACAGTTGGCATCGAGAGAAATTAAAGACTTCGTATAATCTGTATAAATCAGGATTTATGATCTGGAAAAAATAAAAAAATCTTTAAATACACATGAAGTGTTATTTGCTAATAGGAAATACATAATATGTTGAATTAAGTTACAGTTATTTTTCTTAGCAAGTCAATAAACTAAACAATTGTTCTTCAATGCACCAGCATAACTAAATTGCTTTCTTATGATTCACTGCAGTGAATGTCAGGTGTATGATTACCCCCATGTTATTTCCTACCTACCTGCAAATGCATTCATAGTTCTGAAAAGATCACCCATTGAAGTGTTTTTATCCTGTTATGCCACAAATCGCTGTGTTTTCATCCCATTTTGAAAGTTAATTTTGTGTTCTGCAACTTAGAATAGGATTTGCTTTGCTGCTTTTTTTTTTTCTATATCAGAAGTCTTGAATTCTGGCAACAAAGGCTGTCTTCTACTGAAATTGCTAAAAAGTGGTATATGTCAAGTTCTTACAGTGCACTGATTCAGCTTGAAATGAGAACTTCTATCAATCAACGGCTTTAAGTACTATTTGCCTTGGTTATATGACTGTTAAAAATGAACAGTATTTCCAAGAATCCTTGCAGGACGTTATACCTATAGATTTTCTGGTATGAATGGCAAAGGTGAGCCCTGCAGAGGTGTCCTCAGGAGTGATTGGTAGTCAGTGACACAGGCAAATGAACCCGCAGAGCACGTTTGTTTGTCTTTCATAAATTAAAACTCACAGTAGCTTAAAAACCTGCAGCCAGTGCAGAAAAGCAATAAATCTGTATTTACATAGAATGAAAGGAGATGGTGTTTATTTGTAAATTCATAATCTGCGTAGGCTGTGTGCCTGATAGCCTGGAACTGGCTGAGTGCCTAAATAAATGAGTGGGAAGGACAATTTACCTTCTTGTGGAATATTCCACAGAAGTGAAAACCTATCATTTTTCCAGTGTAAGACCAAAGGCACGAGATGGTTTTGATTTATTTGGTTTCTTTTGTTGAGGAAATGACAGATCACTGTGGTGTTGAATTTTTTAAAAAGCAGTATTTTTCAGGGACCTTGCTTATTTAATGTTTTTTTCTTTATTGAGGTAGTCTGCAAGGTGAAGGGTAAAATATAGTGGCATAATCTGTATATTTTTCCCAAGCTGGAATAGATTTGTTGTCCATTAAAACTGTTATGACTGCTCTCAGCATGGAGAGTTGTAATGTACCCCTTCCTCCAATCAGTGCAATGTGCCTGACAGTGCTGAGAAATACTGGGGAGGCAACTCAGAAATGGTTACTGCACACTTTGTCTCACAAAGCTTCCCTGTGGCCCAGTGCTGAGGGGTCATTCAGTTTTGTCTCAAATTGTCCTGGGACAGCATCACTGTATACAGTAAACAAAATTAATTTCAAGGGAAGAGTCACATCCTCATCAACAGCTGGATAGGCACAAATAAAGATGTGTTGCAGTGGTTGAACTTGGATGTTTCACTTGGCTTTTTCTCCCAAGTGCGTTCCCTGGCTGCAGCCAGGATCTTGTATTAGAAACATCAAGACAACTGTGACAGTCTGGAGGATCCCCTAGAATAAGGAAAATCACCTTTGGAAAGGCTGCTCATCCGTGTGTGCCAGCAAGAACAAAACAGGCCTGACCACTGGGTTTTTGTTTGTTTTTCTTTTTTGGCCACGAATGAAGACACATTGATTTGGCCAAACTGAAGAGATTTCCTGGAGCCTCTGCTCATCCAAAATTGGTTGTTGCCCCAGCAAACTACTATTGAGGTCAATAAGGTTATGTCACCTTACTGCAAATTGATTTTTTGGGGATGAAATTGTATCCTGTGTTAATTAACATGCTCAAATAATTTCCACTGGCACAAAGGTGTGCCTGTATGTGCCAAGTGAAATATCCTGAGTAAGTGTAAGCTGTTCAAAGCAAAATGATTCATCCTAAATTAGATAAAAATTGGCATAGTTCAGTAGTAAATTTAGGCTGCTGGATCGATGCAAAGATGCTTGGGTCTTTGGATTTGATCTGGCCTCCAGGCTCAGCCACATTACCCTGCTTATTGCTTGGTTGGCTGTGTGGGACAGAGCATTGAACATGTGGCTCACAAGATGCTGTGTGTGAGGTAATGTTGACACTGACATTCTCTTTATTAGTTGCTGTATCTTTGGAGCTCTTTTCAGTGGGCCTACTGAAGTCACTGACTCATTGGGAGGTCAGCTTTGAAAACTGAAATTATTGTATTGATACTTCCCTCCTGGAACTAACATTCAAGTGATGAGGAAATGAAGGAAACAGGAATTATTTAGGGTACAAGAGCAATCTTCTAGAAAGAAATAAGGTCATTTCTGCTGCTTGCCACTTCTCAGTTTGTGGCAGTTGAGAAAGATATTGTATCTGTCAATGAAGCTGTTATTAAACATTGTACAGTTTTGAGATGGTAGCTATAAAAATATTTGTATGAACTCATAATGTAAGAAACAAAACATTGGTATGAAAAATAACTATTAGTTTGGGGGTTTTTTTAATTTTAAAAAAACCATGTACTTAATTTCTGACAAGTTAGAAAAACAAATGATGTTGTCCAAATAAGAGATCCAGAAGTTAAGAATGTACCTATATATTAAAAGGAATGTGCTTAAAACATGCTGCAAAACACACCTTCTCATTGGAGAATACATCAGTTTTGCATTGTTTTAGGGACAGATAATAGAATGTTTTATTCTGCATGTTAAACTATTAATTATCTGCAATTCCATAAGTTCCCACGTGCCCCAAGATATTATGTACCCATCACACCATCTGTACGTGATGTATCAACACATCAGTGCTCACACTACAACTCGCTCGAGGATTTATCCCTCACTTTCAGGGCTGACGATGAACACTCTCTCCTCTGGCAGGAAGAAGACTTTTACGTGGGGAGTTATTATACTGATGTGAAAATTCAGTTGTAATATTAAATATGCAGGAGAAACATGCAGTGCAGAATTACCATTCTGTGGTTTCTTGGTTTTCTGATTGTTTTTGCTCTATATCAAACTTGGAGAGAAGAAAGTTTTGTCATCTTTTTGTCCATGGCATCACCTCATTGCACTCTGCTGTACTCTTCTCCTAACTGCTAGAAAGAGTAGTCAGTCAGAAGCTTCTGATAATGGGGGTCAATAAAATAATCTATTTTTCTGTCATTGCAGTTGAAGTGGTGCTTTTCACTTCATAAGGAAGAAAAAAAAAACCCAAGCAAGATGATACCATGGACTTCTTGTATTCCTAAAAAGCTGTTTGCCCATATTATTCATCTTGTTACATTATTTGCTGTTCAGTCTGGTCCCTCATACAAGTTGAAACCATAAAAAAGGAAAAAGAAAAAAAGCCAATTTCGCTTCTAGTTCTGGGAGATACTTAGAACATGGCTGGACAGTCAGATCCCATTGGACCTGGTTTGAGGAGGGAGCTGGACTAGATGGCTCCCAGAAATCCCTTCCAGCCTGGGCTTCTCTGCCGTTCTCTGTGTGGCTTAGAATGAATCATTCGAGCTGCAAACAGGTGGGATAGAAGGTGCTTTAGGAAGGTGGAGGTGATGAGGGCAGGTGTTCTGGGGCATAAGCTGTCATTTGGGGGATCTTAGAGGCTGGTGCTGAAAATTCACATGGCTATAAGCCTTTTCAGGAAGCTTGTAGGCAGTAAAGGCTGCTGGAAAAAATTAACCATCTTATCAGAGATCCAGTACAATGGGCTGTTTAATGTAAAAATGCCTATTTCTTATACTTCTTTATAAAGAGAATCTACAGTTATTTTTCCTTATAGTGGCTACTTCTTTCTGTGGTAAGCAGAAACTTCATGACAGCTTTAGCTGCATTTCTTTTCAAGGACTTTTAAATCCTCAGAGTTTGAAAATAATACATCAGGCCAAGTGTATTACTATAATTCAGTAATTTGGAGTGAATAATAGAAATGAAGTTTTTGTGTCTGAATACAGAAAGATAAGCATATTAGTATGGCAGTGTATGCATGAGCTGTATGCATATTATGTGCATATATTTACATTTCTGGCATAATATGTTCTAATTGAAACAAACAGTGCAACAGCAGTCAATGGACTATTATGTGGAAGTAGACAGGATTTACTTACCAAAAATGTAATCAGTTTTTACATTACTTCAGCATTTTCAAGGTGCAAGATGTGTAATAATCATTTCAGAAGCTATGCATAATTAAATTATTTAAATGTATTCCACTTTCCAGGTTTCAAGGTCACAGTGAGATATTAGATATTCCTTTTCCTTTGTTATCATGAAGGTAGTATGGACCACTTATAGAAGAAAACTTCTGTTAGAACGAATGAATATGTAACCAGGTGAGCTTAAGAAATAGTCATCTAAAATAATTAAAAAATAAAGCAGAACCTGAAGTGAACAAGCCTTTTTCCTTGTTTGCTTTTTTCAGGATGGTTAAAGGTGTTTTAAATGCATTATTTGTGCTGTATCCTTATGACACAGTAGTTTTGAAATTAGCTTTGTAAACCTCATTTTAAAAACGTGATGCATGTTAAAAAAGAATGATATTCAAGTGAAACCAAATGTCACCTTGGCTAAGGCTGCTCAATGCAGCATATAGATGAAAGGCTCATCTTATTCTTATTCTGACTAGCAACCTTTTTTTTTTTTTCTTCCCTTGGAAAGGAGACAAAACTCACACTGTCTCATGACTGCAATGCTGAAAAGAGCAAAGTGACAAAACTCTGCAGGATCCTTCATTTTCTTAGCTGTAGTTATGTTTATTGAGGTCATTTATTTCTGGGTAGGTCTGTATTACACTTTGACAAACAAGTTTGATATAATCTCTTCTAAAAATCCAATCACCCTCGTAAATGAAGAAGTCTGTGCTTTCTGCTGTGCTAATATCTCTTCAAATTTGCTAATTTTGAACATTAGTAAAATCTCTTACAGTATATGTTATTTTGAGACAGATACTGATAGACATTAGAAATTAATAATGATGGTAGTGGCTGGAGACATACAGCTACATATTAATCAGGCAGCATTGCTTATGTACTAACAAGATACGACTGATGCACTGTGGTGTTTTACAGGAGGTTTGGAAAGTGTGTGTTTTGATTATTGATAATCAAAGGTGTGTGTTTGTGTATTGGTTCCCAAGACACTGTGGATGCTAATCACAGACTCTGTCAGAAGATGCCTTACGGGAGAGGATTGGGAGCGTAGTGTTTAGAGGGAAAGTAACTGAAGATTAACCACTCTGAGCAGTGCTGGTTACAGACAGGGCAAAGGAAGGCTGCAGACTTTCATCTCCGTGGTAATTTTAATGGATCTATTAAATAATGTGCACCCTCCCCATCCAGGAACCATGAAAATACATGTTTCTCCATCAGAAATGCTTGTTTATATTCTGAAGCATAGAGAACTACAGCTTACTATATACCCACAGTCTGGGCTTTAATTTTTGGACAGCTAGATGGTGCTGCTTGAATAGCTACTATATAATTATGTTAAGATTTTATTTTTATAATGTTGAGTCAAAGATCAAGATTCAGATGTATCTGAGAGGGAATGCAAATTTGCTGCATGTCCCAGGAGACTTAAAATGCAGGTAAAAAATACATCTTTCCTGCGCTTGACCTGCTGCTTTCTTCGGGTGAGGTTGATCAAAACCACAGCTGTAATATTAAAATGAATTCAATGAAAACTACTAAGAGTTTTTCTGTAGTACCCCGTGGTGTACTCACACGTATGAAAGTGGTGATGGCAGAGATATGGAAAGAAGTGTCAGGTAAAATGAGGCAGAATGGGAGGCAGTGAACAGGCAAAGCTGCTGAACTGTTTTCATAAGAATCGCAGCAAATGAGGGTTATATGTGGGGTATAACCAGCAGCCAGTGAAATAGCTTTTGGAGGGGTTCGTCCAAAGTGGGAGCAAGGTTTGGAGAAGTTAGAGAGGTACTTACTGAACAGTGTAACTGGTGGGTCAGAGTGCTGCTATGAGGGCAGATGGGAAGGGAGGGTTTATTATTCAGCAATAAAGGAATAGTTATAACTGGAATGAATGTGAACCATGAAGGGCTGTGCAACTGAAGTCAGGTAGCTTGTGCGTTGAGAGGCAGCTCTGAATGGCTGCCAGGTAGTTGGAGTTGCAGACTAGGAAAATAAAAATTAGTGAGAACATACATAAGCAACAAAGACACCACAAAACCGCAATTGTGTCAGAAAATTTAGTGTAAAACTGAGTTTTCACTTTTTGTTTTGAGAATGATGAATTTAAATTATTGTTTCAGTTGAGGGAACAACAAATGCTTTATCTGTGCACATTATTAAAAAGTGCTCTGCAGCTTCCTGAAGTTAATACCAACTTCATTTTGCGCAGAAGGTTTTGAAGGATAAATATAAGAGGTAGTGCCATTGAAGGTAAGATGGTGTCCTAGGCTTTGAGGTTATATCAAAAGCAGGCACAACAGATAGAGAGTTGCCTTGTGAAATAGGAAAATGGTATTTCAAGCTGCATTGTCAGGACTGGAATGTTTTCAAGGAACTTGGTTTTGTTTATGTGCAAGAGTTTGCTTTCATATGTACTTCCCGTAGTTTCTCATGTCAAGCTGTGCCTCGGCCAGCTTAGTGTTTATTATTTCTCCTCCAAAGGCAGATGGGTGATAGATAAAAAAAAAAATCTTGTCATTACCATTGTCATCCCCTGGAGAATACCTGGTAGTGAATTCTTTCTCTTTTTGGGAAATGGAAAATATGTGAAAATGGCAGCCCTTCTGTCCTCTGCTTTCATTATAGCATTCCTTTCTACAGGGCATAGAATTTATGTCTGTAACATTTGTGCTTACTGCTTAGCTGTAAAAGTGCTGGGTAAGACTTACACAATTATATGCCATAGCTTGCTTTAAATTTGTGTGATTTATGGAACACATTACTCAGTTATCATGCAAGTTTGTCGTAGTAATATTCAAGCAGATCTTTTTTAAAATATATTTTTAGCATTAGAATACTGATATTTTACAATTCTCAGTGATATAAATAAATATAAGGCTTCCTTTTGTGTGTATGAATATATTATGTTCAGGCATGTACAAGCCTATGTAAAATATTCACTAACATATTTGTAAAATAATAGATAAAGACTAATACATTTAAAGCAGAGCAACAGCTGGGCAGAATATTTGGGTGTTGTAAACTGTCACACCTTCAATGGATTTGACTAAATTTATACTGTCTGGATCATATAGAACTAATTGAGTCCCCTTGCATAGGCAAGTATTGACATGTAAGTATTTCAGATGGTAATTTGAGGATTGCTAATGCATTGCTGGGAGCTCTCTTGACTTTCAAAGGTGCTTAGATATGATGGAGAAGAGAGAGTTTTTCACACTCATCTTTTTATCATGTTTCTGCCGAAATGTAAAATATCAAGAAACATTCTGTTTTCATTAAAGGTTGTCCTGTTAATTACATGGTATATTCTAACTCTCTTGACTTAAAAAAAACAAACCCAATGATTTGAAAAGTGTTAGCAGTTTCTAGCTTTTGCACTGATCCATGGTGTTGATTCTTTGAATTCAGCTTGTTGGGAAATATTTCTACAGTAGGTATGTTTCCACGACACATTTTGATAATTAGGAGTTTAAAACTTTTATTTCACATATTAGAATTACAAAGAGAGCAATTAAGATGTAAAATAAGTCAGTGTTGACTGTATTAACATTAAATATAAAAAAATGTGACATTTACTGGGTTCTAATTTAAATGTCAAAACAAGGGGATGAAAAATAGGGCAAAAGCCTGTAGCATCCTTGAAATGATCATCCCGAGATGCATAGATGGCAATCTAGTATTGTTTCATGAGTTTCTCTTTCAGTAGAAATAAAAATCTCCAAGCAACATGCTCCTTACTAATTGTTTTAAAATGTGAAACTTTTTTAATTGGTGGCACTTCCGAGAACAGAATATAAAGCAAGCTTTCACTTTAAAGTAATAGTTATTGCCCACTGTGGAAGACCTGTCACTTGTGAGAGGGAAGGCTCACTCCACCTTGTGCTGTGTGACTCTTAGAAGTCTACAGTATAAACTCAGGTGTGGGACAGGTGTGATGTTAATTCTGTGGTACTGAAAGTAAAGTCTGTGAGTCAAAGGTAGTGAAATAGTCTCCTTTTTCCTGCACCTCTCTAGACACAATCTGTGCAGTACTGGAGATCTTTTAATACATGACTTTTGTATACCTGGCTCTTGGGTTGGGTATATTGTTGTAACAACTCTTTTTCCTTCATGCCTCTGTTTATTGAGGACCTGCAGAGTTCCGACATCTGAGGGGTCTGACAGTAGCAGCTCATTATTAATTCTTGCTGGGAAGTTCTGGAAGTCTGGGCTTGCAGAGCTGGGAAACTCCAAGGATGCAGCACAGTAGTATCAAAAACCTATTACCAAAAATAAGAGGGGAATCAGCCAATACCTTGAAGTGCTTACAAAAGCTGATTTGTTAGGAAGATTTTTTTTCCGCTTTGCTTGATGAGAGGCAATGCAGCTCAGATGTAGTGCAGCACTGCATTGCAAAAATGTTACAGTGGGAAACCTGGAGGTCTGGGGATGGGGCTTGTGGTGGGATAGGCCAGGTGGGAAGAACGCAAAATTTGGGTGCTTGAAAACTGAGACTGATCAGGAGCTTTGTGGCATGTATATTCAGACCTGTTTTCTTTTTTTGCTTTTATGATTTTATGTTGACTTAAACCTAAGTAAATGGAAGTTAGACTGAACTTAGAAATGCCTAAGAATTATGGGGATTCTGCTTGAATCACTAACAGATTTTTTTTTTTTTTTGCATAGCTCAAAAGTTCTCTTGAATGTCTCTTCTTTTATTATGCAGCTGAGATGTGATCATGATTTTATTCAAAACACTCAACTACTTTGTAATATTTATATTGATCTGCACATTTGACATGAGGCTGTGTAACCATGTAACTGTTGTCACAAGGACAACGTATCAAAATATTAATGGCAAAATATTAATTAATATTAATTGATGGCCATGATGCTGAGCATTCAAGGGGCAGTCCTCAGCCAAGCTTCCTCCTTGACATCCAGACAGTTTTCACTCTTGATTTCCATGGCTCTTTCCCTGTCAGAGTCTCCAGAGGAGCAGTGCAGCAAGTTTCTTTTTCTCACTTTATGTTCTTTTTCTGGGCTGATTAACTAAAATCTTTCCTGTGCTGGACTCAAAGGAAATGTACTTGAATGTCATGGACACTATTTAACACTTGGGAGTTGAAGGAAAAATTGGTGTGAAAAGTAATAGTTTCCAAGAATTGGAAAAGAGCAAGTGGCTGTTTTGATAGATGTTCATGCTTGCCAAAAGGAAAGATGTTCAACCTGAGAATTAATAATTCACACTACAAGATAAGAAATAGTGTGTTTTACATAAAGCTATTTATTTTATCTTTAAGCTTACCTTGTGTTTGGCATATTTTCAGATATAATAATGAAAATGCATCTGATCAAAGAAAAAGGGCACACTGCCTAATAAAATTATTGCTGCTCATTTATATTTTGATTAATGACTGCTTCAAAACGTGATTTTTAGTATTTGGTGTCAAGCAGAGTTAGAAGAAGGTTTCTGCTGAGGAAAATCTTATGACCTGACCTTTATGGGTATGTGAAGGAAAGAAAACCTGAACATGGGGAAAGCAGTTCGAGGTGAAAGGAGAAGACAACAAATGGGTATAAATTGTCTGGGAATCCATCTGGGTTGGAGGATAAAGATTAATGAGAGGTGAAAAGTTAAGCAGCATCCCTCAGTAATTTGTCTCATTATCTCAGATGATACTGAGGGATAATACTAAAACTTTTGAGAAGTTGTATAGCCCTTCTATTTATTATTTTTAATGTTAAATGGTTTTTTTTTCCCAATGTCTCGTTTGTAAGATGGAACTACTGGGTTCTTTCTAGCACAAAATTAGTTGTTTTCATTTGCTCCCCAGTGAAAGCTCACCTCACTGTAAACATCCCAAACACTGCACTGATACCAGTTCAGCAAAAATTGGCTCAGGTTTCTATGCAGAACTGACACTTATTTTAACCTGTTTAAATTGACATTGTGAATAGAAACATGTTGAATATTGCCTCTTAGTCAGGGCTGACAAGATCTAAAAAGTCTATTGTTTCTTACCGTATAAAGCACAATTCTTCGTTACCTGAGATGTGAACATACAATCTAGAAATTCAGTTTTCTTTTCTGGAATAAATGGTCTGCAAATCCTTAAGGTATGTCCTATAGTGTTGAATTAACCTTTCCCTGACATTTAAGTATAATCTTTTTCACTCCTTCCCAGTACATAATTTAGTAAAACGGAAATTAAGTGGCTTGCTGGAAAAAGACATCACTAAGCTCTTTTAAACTTAACTGTTCAGCTGATATCAAACTGTTCGGAGATATCAAATGTACTACATGAGCAGCTTCTTCAGTGTATCACAGGACAGTACAAAAGTTCTTTGCCACTCTATAATAAAGCTATGTATTTAGTTGAAATGCAGAATATTTTTCATTGAAGTTTCTCTGAAGTAATTGTGCTTTAATGCTAGGGTGTTTCTTCATGTTATTTTTCCATGAGTTTATTTACGAGGATCATAAAATCACTTCCCTCATTTTAATGAGCACTGCAGCTGAGAAATTGAAAGTAATTTTCATATGAAATATTAGTTTTAGTTCTGCAAAGAAATTGTAGGGTATGATTTGGAACAGGCCTAGTGATTTATTTCTTTTAATACTAATAGTCTTGTTCAATAAATATTTATGTATTACTAGGAAAAAAAAGAAGAAATGGAAATAGCCTTGATAATCATAACAAATTGGGGCAAGAAAACAATAATAATCCAAAGGAAAGTCTCATTAAGGAGAGTCTCATGGAGAAGTTTTCTCACAAGAGCAAATATACCAGAAGGGGCAGTACTTCTGAACTGCTGCTCTTCTGTAATATTGGATATTGTAGAACTGAGCAGAATCAAGCAGATAAAGCTCTTCACAGCTGAATAACTACTGGAACATCAACTTGTGCAGCTGCCTCTCTGAACTCTAGCGAGTGTTTATTAAAGTTTCTGCCTTTGGTGTGTGATCAAACACGTTCTCTGTATCAGTGAGAGGTAGTGGTAGCTGCCCTGAAGGCTACAAAAGCCAGGTGCTCTCAAAGTCACTATGCTTGAATGTATTAGGTGGATGTGACTTTCTTTACAATTCCTAATGTCTGTTTATTTCAAAAGCCTAAAAAGTTATTTCAATCAAATTTTCTAAAGGCAAAAGGAAAAATACTTTGATACAAGTAATATTAAACTTCGTTCAGAATATCAAAATTTTATTGTCACAGGAAGCAATTTTTTCTTCAAATAAAAAAAAATCAAGGAGTACCAACTGGACTTGTAAAAATGGGCTTTAAAATTGTATGGCTGAAAGGAATGATTCATATGCTGTAAGAGGACAAGTCTCTCTTTGGTTTGCTGAAGATTTATATGGAGGTGGTGCTGATTTGTGGTGCCATTGAACTCCTACAGCATTTGTCCTCAGCTTGTCAAAACGGTTTTGTTAATTTACCAAAGCAAAAAGCCCACAGTGTCAGCTGGAAACCTGTTCTTCTCACTCGAGGTGGCTGAGTTTGCCTTGGGAAGATGGAAATGGAAAGAGAATGAGAGCTCTTAGTTACAGTCTAACGGCCAATATTTGCAAAATGCTCTTTCTTTTCCTCCTAATTAGCAATTGTAGAGTCAGCACTGCAGAAAGTATCTGGGCAGCCTTCATTTTCCTCATGTCTGGGTCATATACAGTGTATGCCTCCTATGAGCCCTAAATTCCTTAAACCAGTTCTTTCAGTAAATCAAAGAATCAAGGAGGCAGTAAAATTGACTCTCTGCAGCTTCTCTATCAGAAGATATTTCACGATTAATGTCAGGAAAATTTTGTATTTTACCAGAGGTTCTCTCATCCTCTGCTTTTCAAAACTTAACACTTCTTTTCCAGCCCTCAGCTGCATAAGTAGCTGTCAGCAGCACTCAAATTTAATAGCAAATCAGCTGATATTTTGTAGTTAACAATTTTTAACACATTTTACCTGCTGTTAAAATACATTTTAATTAGGTCCTAAAAGATGTGCAGGCTTGTTATTGTCACACTTTTCTAATATCCTTCCCCTCCAAACAAAAATCTCCAACCACACCCTTCCTGTCTGGGTCATCCCCATGGGGATCAGTATTTTGAGAGAAACTTTCTTGGAGCATCTGTCATAGAGTGTTATGCCCACAGATGCTGGGTTAGATTGTCACTGTAGTGATGTACACATGTCAGAGAAACAAGACCTTTGATTTTAGCTGTTGTAATAGGTCTTCTCTTCATTTTCTCTTCTGGGTGACTTCCTATAACCACACTCTTCTTGCTTTCTCTGACTTCTGTTTGTCTTCATTATATTTGGGACTGGAATTCATTTTATATACATTTTTAAAGCATTTCCAGCCTCAAAAACACAGAAGCAAATAAAAAGAATGTTGGGGTTTTTTTCCATTAAGGTTTATTAAGGTTCCTCCATCCTCACTTCAGCAGCTATAATGTGAAGAGGCTATTTTACTCTAAAATTGTGACAGAAACCACTCCAGGGTGGCTATGGTACCCATGGATCGCTTTCAGGTTTTTCAAGATATGGATCGGGGAGCTCCTGTAAGGCTTTTAGTCAATAATGGGAGCTCTGTGCACAAAGTAATGGTTCTCTTGATGTTCCTGTGCGCTCTCTGTCACCCTGTACTGCCTCAAGCGGGGCTTAGTTGCTGTCTCTCCAGTCATCTCTGGGTTAGATTTTGATGCAGGAGGAAAGGAGCAGGGCTGCAGAAATACCCAGAATCTGACAAAGTGCAAACTATTTACAAAAACAACTTACAAAATGTGCAAGGAAGTGCAGAAATGAATACTTAATCTGCCAATAAATATTTCAGTGGAAAATCTTTCAGCCCTCTCTTGAACCTTCACTTAATCCTTGTGCTTACGATTCTTCCCTGCCTTCTATTCTATATGTGTTCTGAGGCTGGATCTTATTTGTGGCGACCGTTTTCAGGTTTTGAAGAGCAAATACAGGACTATGTTCTCTCTCCCTCTGAAGAACTCCAGAAGATGAAGTCTTCTGCCCACACAGGAAAGGAATGCTGAATCATATTCCTATTAGACACATCTTCATGAGCATTCATCAAACTGTTCATTTAATCTAGAGCCTGGAGCAATGAGAGTTTATGAATGAAACTCCCAGGACCAGGATCTTCCCTACCATATGTCACTGCTTCCCTGAAGAGAGATGGAGATTGATACATGAAAAACTGTTTTTAAAACAAACTAATTCTTGGTGTGTTGTGGTTTTGGCCCAGAAATAGTGTAGGCAAGCTAAGTAAGCAAATATTTTTCCTGTTTAGGTAGGGCCTTTAAAATAAGTCATGAAGAGAGGTTTGCATGAGATGCATGTATTCACACACACCCTGCCCTTTCATATTGTAAGTCATATGGAGGAAGAAATTGAAAAAATAAGAAGCATAGATCCAGAAGCAATGGTGTCCAAATCTCCCATTTTCTGTTTCAATATGCTATTTCTTATCTCTTGTCCTATGAATTCCCAAATTTCATCTTGGTAAGCTGAACAGCTTCTCCCACTTCTAATCCAGCTATGAATCTAAATCTGTACTTCTGGAAGAGTTTTGTAGCAATAGCGAATTATAATGAAATTCAGTGGTATTATGCTAATGAGTTGAGTCCTTGAAACCTGAGGTAAATTGTGCTGGACCCATTTAGGTTTTGAATAAAATTATTTTCAGGTGTTTCTGACTAGAACATAATCAAACCATGTTTTGACTGTCTAATCTACCAAGTATTGCTGCAGCATGAAAGGAAGTTCATGTTGCATTTTCAATTCATGGAGTAACAGAGGAATATTTGGTTTTGTTTGGATTTATCTCCTTCCTTAATAGCAGTTTGAGGATAGTTCTGAAGTATTTGCATTTTTTCTCTTAGGCAAGCAGTGACTTGCAACAGAGCTGTATTTGAATTAGCTTTTTCTAGCTCTGAGAGATGGAGAATAACTCGAAAATGGATTGTATTGAGACATTTGTCTTGCATAGTATTGCTATTACAGTAATGGACAGCCCAGCTTCAATTTATGCACTAACAGCAGCTCTTCTGACAAGAAACACACACAAGGGTAAAACGTAGGCATGACAAGAATGGAAATGGCTGAGCAGAAGGCATCATAATCAATGATGAATAATCTGTAAAGCTAGTAGGGGCTGTGTTTTGGGTTTGTGCTGGGAACAGTGTTGATAAGGCAGGGATGTTGCTGAGCAGGGCTCACAGAGTCAGGGCCTTTTCTGCTCCTCATCCCACCCCACCTGTTGGCCTGGGGGGGCACAAGGAGCTGGGAAGGGGATGCAGTTGGGGAAGCTGGGAAAGCTGACCCCAAGTGACAACAGGGATGCTCCAGACTGTATGGAATGTCAGCATATAAACCATGGGGGAGAAGGAGGAAGGGAGGGGTGTTCTGTTTGATGGCATTTGTCTTCCCAAGTCACTGTTCCATGTGGTGGAGCCCTGCTGTTCTGGGGATGCTGAACACCTGCGTGCCCATGGGAAGTGGTGAATGGATGTTTGGCGTGGCCTGTGTATGCAGCTTTTGCGTTACCTGTAGAACTGTCTTTATCTCAATCCTTGAGTTTTCCCACTTTTGCTCTTCTGATTCTTTCTCCCGACCCACTGGAGGGGACAGTGAGGGAGTGGCTGTGCACAGTTCCTGGCTGGTGTTAAACTGTGACACAGGTCAGGTGAAAATTAACGCATTTGGGAGATACGTCTTGTTGCGGGCAGTACCTCAGA
>VWZT01003456.1:36612-51685 GCA_013397055.1 Pachycephala philippinensis | reverse complement strand
TCTATATCTTTTCTGTCATTCTCTTTTTCTCTTTATTCTTCTAATTCCCTCCTCTCAGATTTTTGAGTAACTTAAAATCTAACAGGCTTGGAGTTTGTGAACTTGCCAGTAGAGGTTTTTTGTTGTTTTGACCTCTGGAGAATACCGTCAGTGTTTCCCCTGTTTGTCTAACTCAAAGTACTTGAAAAACCATAAGCCCTTTTAAGTGTCTCATTGAGTGAGGTTTTTGGGGCCTTACACTTGTACATCCAGCAACCTTGTACATCCAGAAATCTTGGAAGTATTTACTCTGTGGAGATACTAGGCAGTGCAGGAGCTCCAAGCCTCAGGCCTGTAGATGTGACAATATTTCAAATACAACAGTGTTCTCGGCAATACGTACAGAAGTCTTCTTAAATTGAATAATATTTTCTGATTAAAATGTTTTTTAAGATTAGTCATAGAACTATCAGATGAGACTTTTCTTATAGAACATGAATGTTGAAAAAACATGTTGGCACGTGTCACTGGCTGCCTAACTGGTTGAAGAGGTAGATAAGATTACATCAATACAAGAAGACATCTAGATTGTTGGCTGATAGCTTAAATCATATGGACCAAACCTTTAACTTTTGGATCTCAAAATTGCAACCCGAACAGCTTTTGAAAGAGGTTGCTAAATGCACACAGGTTGTCTGATTCCTGTTCATGTATTTACGTATTTTTAATTTTTTTTTATTAAGAAATGTCTGCTATATTTGTATGAATGTTTTGTGAGGCTTAATTATGGCATTTTGTTTTTAGAAAATCTGTAGGCCATTACTTTTTTCATAGAATTTATTAAATATGTACTAGATCATATTATTTAATTAGATTAGAATGGTTAAGCTTATAGAATTTGTTCCAATCACATACTAATTTTTGTATTCATTCTATTTAAAGCTTTAGAATATTTCATTTGGAATGGACCGATGATGATCAACTAGTCCAACTGCCAGATTAGGCTCCTTTTATGGTCTGACTACCGAAATCAGCACCTTTGGGTCCAGTTATCTCTTTCAAAAGTAGAGGCCTAGGACAGATACTTCAAAGGTGCAATTCCTGCAGTCTTTTTCTTGCTGCCAACTACAAAGAGAACTTCAGATGACTTTACTGAGAAAGGGTGCTCTGCTGTGGTTTTCTGGAACACAGTGACATGGATTCCTCTCTTGGTGCCTGTTCCCTTCTCTGCCCCACATTACAGCCAGATCATGCCCATTGCCAGCAGGAGGGGTGTGCAAATGGGGGATATCCTGGGGATAGCTGGCCAGTGTGGAGCACTGCTATTGTGCTGCCAAAATTCTGGTGGGGAGAAAGGTTCTTGTGTCTCATTTTGCAAGCTTTCAAATCCATTCACAAACTAATGCTCTGTCAACAGTGCTTCATCTCCATGATGGGAATTCTGAAGTCCTTTCAGAGAAGCTTTGCCTGACAGAGAACAGGTCTGCCTTGCCGTGTACCATTGCTCTGCAGGCCTTAGGAAATCACTTTGTTGGCTCTTACCCACCTACTGCCCAAAAACTGCATGTGAAAGACTGAAGCTTTGCCAGCTGTGACAGTGCCCCAAGGAGAAGTCAGTTAGGGGCAAAATAATGAGAATTATTGTGGTGTTGGCAGGTCAGGTGCCAGGTGGGTGGAAAAAAGGACCTTAAGCCATCTGTAAATAGCTTAGCCGACAATCAGGGAGGGTGTAGGTTTCTGAAGCGTCTGTGGGGAGCCTGTATGAGACGGTCGGGACGGAGACGAGAGATCTCTGGAGACGGTGTTAGAACATGGGGTTTATTGTGAAAGGTTGTGGGTATGATTGACCTGCTTGGAGCTGCTAGATGCAGCCCGAAGCAGGTCAGAGCAAGAGTAGAAGAGGGGTGGAAGAGGCACAGCAGAATAGAATAGGATACAGCATCGAATACAGAATACAGGATACAGAATAGAATCCTGTGGTTACAATACAATAAATCATCTTCTGTGCTGAATATTCTAATTTCCATTAACCAATCCAGAACATGCTACAAATCGTACTACATTAACATATAGCCTATAAGAATCATCGCATTACCATATGGCATTATATTTTAAANGGGATTACTTTCAGTCGACCATACCATTGTTTTCCAGTTGTTCAGTAACTGGAGTTTGGTATCTCAAAGCTTGTCTTCATTTCAATCTCACTTGTAGTTTCCATATTGTCAGCATCTTTTGCTATGTGATCATATTTATAAGTCTTTCCTATTTCATCTTCCCCAACAGAGGGGAAGGTGCAAAGAAGGGAAGAGGTAGAAACATCAAAGGAATGAGATGACTACGTACAGAAGCTGAAAGCAGCAAAAACAAAAAGAAAATATTAATTGGATAAAATACTGAAAAATTAAGCAAATCTTCTCCTGGTGCTGGATGGTGCATTGGGGGATGCTGTTGGCAGCTTTGGGTGCCCATCCTAAAGCCATCACCTGTTTTTCCTCAGCCCTGACAGGTCCAGGCAGCCTTTTTGACAGTGTTCTTCTGCAGGGCGCACAATCAATCATAATAGTTTGTTTTCAAAAAGAAGAGAGTGATGTCAAATTTGTTGTAGAGGTTTTCTCTGGGGAACACAAAATGCATTTTGAACCCAGCTGGAAAATATAGTTGGGCATTGCTTGAAAAACTCCCCAAGGAGATTTGTGGTACTTCACTGAATTGTCCTACCACTGTGCAAAGATTTCATTAAAAAAAAAAAAAAAAAAAAGAAAGCTTTTTATTTTAAATGGATTAATTAGATGTCTAAGTACTTGCAAGCATAGACTCTACTGCTATCAGGATCATCCATCAGTGGGAAAATGTATCTAAACAATCACCTTCTGAAGGGAATGCCATACATTTTAAAGCGGTTTTGTTAGTTTGTTTGCTCATGTGCAGCCAGAAGAAATGTGCAACCTGAAGACCAGTTAGACTTAGTTTAATCAGGGTGGGGATAAAAGACCTATGCATTAGTATAAAAATGAACGTAACAAAGGTTGGTATCACTAGGTTTTGGAGCGTGCTTGGGTGCCAGGACCCACACAGAAGGTTACCTCCAACATGCTGTGTTGGTCCAAGTGCCCCAGGGCTGGACAACCCATTGTGATGTCACACGTACTGTCACCTGGCAGTGAACTGTGATGTCTCTAGGGTTAGACTGTGATCTCACGTCCCTGGGGGCTTTCATTCAGGCACAGAGAGAACCTGACTCAGGCTGGCTCAGGTCTGATTTCCTGCCATGTGTATCCACGAGATGTGGAGGATTGAGCACAGGGACAGCAAGGGACCAAGGTTTCTCCATTTTGTTGCACTCTGTGAGATTCCTTGGTAGTGCCAGTGATGGGGAGCAGCTTCTCAGGACTCCCTGAATTGCCATGGAGAACAGACAGAGCCATGGGGACAGAGTGGAGCTGCCCCATTTGCCATGATGAGCAAGAGGGTATTGCTTATGTGATACCCTGTGGCCATGAGTTCTGCATGGGCTGCATCCTGCGTTGGGCAGAGAAGAAACCAGAGTGCCCACTCTGCAGAAGACTGATAGAGTCTGTCAGGTTTTCTCTGCAGGAACAAAAATACCTAGAGTGTGTCATCACACCCCACAGAGAACCACCAGAGACCAGCAGCCAGGCAGAAAGATCTCTTGGCCTCCTGGATGGAAACAGCTGCCAGCGCCCTGGAGTGGTTCCTCTGCAAGGGACACCCTCCCTAGCTGAGCAAGGGCCTGCAGGGACAGAGGCCGTGGGTAGCCTCCTGCCCAAGGTCTGGGCAGAACTTTTCCAAAAAGAAGAACATGTTCTTGACCCCATGCTGCCCTGGCTGCGCCAGAGGCTGGAGGCAATATATGGGTCCCAGTGGTGGCTGGCAGTGAGAGCAGAGAACAGCATCTTGTACGCCCTCTGCCTCTGTGGTCCAGATGGGGAGGTCATGGTTCAGATGCTGCAGCCTCTGCTGAAGGAATACACAGAACAGCTGGTTGATGGCACTGTCAATTTCATTGTGGGCCAATGCAGCGAGGAGGCCCAAAGGCTGCTGCGCTCCCATGCTGCTGGGAAGGAGGACAACTGCCCTGAGGCCAGTTCCTGCTCCACCAGCTCCACCAGCTCCCATGGAGGGACTCCCACCTGGCATCCACCCCCTGCCAGGAGCCCTGCAGGCTCTGACATGGAGGACCAACCCAGCACGTCAGAAGCTGCCCTCTGTGCCCTCCGCATCCTCCAGCCACCTTTGTCAATTGGTACAGAGCAGGTGCAGCCCCAGAAAGAGCAGGGGGAAGTGATGATGGCACATTCCTCTGCCCAGAGCAGCAGCCACGGTCCCTCTGTGCCTTGTCAGGACTGGGAACACTCACACAGTGGGCCCCGGAACCCCACAGAAAGGAGGCCCCCCATCCCCCAGGACTCTCCATGGAGTACAGATAGACAAACAGAGAGACAGTGGAGCTGCCCCATCTGCCATGATGCTCACGAGGATGCCGCTTATGCAATGCCCTGTGGCCACCAGTTCTGTCTGGGATGCATCATGCATTGGACAGACAGGAAACCAGCGTGCCCAGTCTGCAGCAGAACGATTTTGATTGTCAAGTTTTCTGTGCGTGAGAAAGACGACTATCTACAGTGTCTTGTCACACCCTCCGGAGAGTTGCCAGAGACCTGCAGCCAGGCAGGAAGAGCTCCTAGCCACTTGGCCGAAAACAGCCCCCATTGTCCTGTGCCATCCCTGCCATCTTCACAGAGAACATTGTCCCCAGCTGAGCAGGGGGCCATGAGTCCAGAAGCTGTGGGGGGCCTCCTGCCTGAGGTGTGGGCAGAACTTTTCCAAAGTCAAAAGCATCTCCTAGACCCCATGCTGCCCTGGCTGTGTCAAAGACTGGAAGCAATATATGGGTCCCAGTGGTGGCTGGCAAAGAATGCAGAGGGACACATCCTGCAGGCCCTGTGCCTCTGTGGGCTGGATGGGAAGGTGTTGTTCCAGATGCTGCAGCCTGACCTTGAGGGATATACAGCACCGCTAGTCTACGGCCTTATTAATGTCATTGTGCATGGATGCAGCATGGAAGCCCAGAGGCTACTGCAATCCAACACGGCTGGGGAGAAGGACCACGAACTTGCAGCCAGCTGCAGTAGCTTCCGGGGGAAAAACCCTGCCTCCCCTACAAGCAGCCCTGAAGGCTCTGATATGGAGGACCAAGCCAGCACCTCACAAGCTGCCTTCTGCAGGGATACTGACTGTCCCCGACCTGTGTCCTTATCTGCAGAGCAGGTGCAGGCCCAGGAGGAGCTGAGGGAGGTGGAAGAGGCAGGTTCTGCCCAGGGCAGCAAATGCAGACCCTCTGCTGCCACCCAAGGCAGGAACTTCTCACATGGGGGATCCCGGCACCTCCGGAAGAGGAGGGCCCCTGGCCGCCAGAACTCCCCCAGCCCTGCAAGAGGCCACGCCAGTGGTGGTACAATCAAAGCTCCAGCAAGTCTCTATTCAAAAGACAGGAAATAAATTGTTATTTCACTGACACCATCACTAGGTACTGCTTTGTCTCCCTTTACCTGGGACTTGTCCCTGATCCCATGACCCTCCATAGTCCGAAGATCCACGGAGCCCCAGGGCCCTGTTGGTGGTACCTCCTCCTGCAGGAAATCCTGCCGCAGCCATGACAGTGGAAGAGGTTCTGAATGAAAAGGGAGCAGTTCATTTACATAGGAGAGTGTGCCAAATAAAGGCTGATGGTGCCTATGAACAGATAGAATGAACATGCTGCTCCATGCCATGCCTTTCTCTGTGGCCAAGGGGACAGGAAGGATGCTGTGGTCCCTTGGTTGGAGGGGTTTCTGGGCAAACAGCCTGGCAGGATGGCTCCTGCCTGCCAGTCATGACAGGCCATGTGACTGAAAAGGTGGTGTCCTTTCCAGGGTACTGGGTACTGGCGCTTCAGAGCACAGCTTCTCTGAATCCAAACACCACTTGGTAGGGATAGCCAGAGTTCTGTGGCTGATCACAGAACTCAGAGCAGATTGGCTCTGGCAAAAAAAAGAGTGGCCTTGATGCTGCTTGTAAAGCTACACTTGCATGAAGAAATGGGCTTTGAGGAGGACACTTCTTAGCTGATCCCTTGGCTGATCCTCAAAGTCAGGAAGTATCTGGCTGATGGAGCGACTCTCCCTCTCTCTCTCTCCCTCTCTCTCTATCCCTCCGTCCCTCTCTCTCCCTTTCCCCTCTCCCTTCCTTCCTGTCTCACGTCTTCCTCTCTTTTCCACTTTCTGTTCCCCATCTCCCTTCTGCCTCTCTGTCTCACAATTGATGGGACAGCACATCCCACCAAGGCCAGGATCTTGGTCTTCCTGGAGTAGAAAGAAGGTTGTCCCCTGTACCTTAGTCTGGAGGGACAACTACAGCTCCTTCCTGTGTCTATGGGATCAGGTTCCATTGCTGGTGTTTTTGAGGAGCACCAATACAACAGCTGGCCAGGATCACCAGCTTCCAGAAGCATGGCAGGCATGGTGAGCAGAGAGGGACCTGGCACTGTGGGCAAGTGCAAGTGGCAGGGGATGGGAAGGTGTTGTGGTTTTACCCAACTGATCAACCAAGCACCATGCAGCCACTCCACTACCAGGGGCAGGGGGGAAAGAACTGGAAGAGTAAAAGTTACAAAATCCCTGAGTTGATGTAAAGACAGATAATAGGTAAAGCAAAAGCTGCCCAGAGAAGGAAAACAAAACAAGGAATTAATTCATTGCTTCCCATGTGCAGAAGTCCATCATCTGTTACTTTATCAGTTTCTTGACCTGCTTCTTTTGTCAGAGCAGTAGCATCTGCTGGGGTGTCCCCTCTGGCTCTACAGACCTCTCCATTCAGTAAAGGATTTTATTCTATACAATACATTGCCATAAATTGTGAACAGTAGCCTGAACCCTCCTCTGCAGAAGGACTAACAGTCATCTTCAACAATCTTACAAAAAGCAGAACCTCTCCTATATTTACACTCCAATATTTACTGTCTCTTCTATAATATTGATTGCTGTCTCTACT
Organism: Pachycephala philippinensis; assembly: GCA_013397055.1. Classification (NCBI taxonomy): domain Eukaryota; kingdom Metazoa; phylum Chordata; class Aves; order Passeriformes; genus Pachycephala; species Pachycephala philippinensis. Next base: position 44,653 of record VWZT01003456.1, on the reverse strand, counting down.
TCTTTATTTCCTTTTGCCTTTTTCTTTACTACACAATCGTGATCTGCTTACTTCTGTGAAGGTAGTGCTCTTCTGAGTAAGAGCCAGAGCCTCTCTGGCTCCTTGTAGAGAACATAGAATACCAGCATGGTTGAGGTTAGAAGGGATTTGGCATTGGTGCAAGAGGATCAGGTCAGGGAATACTTTAGGAAACTGGAAATAATGAAGTCCATGGGCCCTGGTGGAATGCACCCATCAAATGCTGGGTGTTGAGGGAGTTGGCAGATGTAACTGTGAGGCCCCTCTCAGAAACCTTGGACCAGTCGCAGCAACTGTTGGCACTGCCCAAAAACTGGAGAAAGCAAATGTCATTTCTATCCTCAAGAAGGGTAAGAAGAGCCCTTTCCTACCTTTTCCTGTTACTTTGGGTATTGTAAACTATTCCTTGCAGAATAAAGAATAGAATTATATTCACACAAGAAGCTCTCTGGATGTGATTTGCAAGGTTTTTCAGGTGATGCAATAAACAATTTCCCATTTTCTTCTATGAAAGATAAAGGCATATGATTTTGGTGAAAGTTAAATGACATTTTGACCAGTTCTTTTGTAAAGGTATTCTGTTCCATGTTGAAACTCAGTAAAGAGAGCTGTGCAAAACATTTTTGATGGGTTGGTCTGGAGCAGGAATAATATTTTTGGACAATGAATATATAGAAGGGTTATGTCTGTTATGTATAATCACAAAATTGGTTAGCACCAATCCAGTATTAGATATCTGTTATGTAAATACTGGTGTAATTTAATTTTATGTTCTGTATAATTATCTAGGTCGTTACCTTCACACTTGCATTTATGAAATAGCCCGTTGACTTTGTGTATGGCACTTCTGAAATTATTTATTTTGCTTTGAAGTGGCCGCAGCTGCTGGTAAATTGAAGAGCTGGGATTATCTTTGGGATCTATTAGCTGTATGTCAGAGGGGAGAGAGTTGTGTTTCTAGGTTTAACTTGTAAACATGAAAACAAAATTATTCTGGTGGTACCATTCTAAGTTTGTATTCTTTTGTGTATGGTAGTAAAAGATGACAAATACCTCTCAGTAAAAACATTTTGGCATTTTGGAGTTCATGACATTACATGGGTAAATGGATGGGCATATCCAAGCGAAGTTCACTGTAGCTTGCTAGTAGATAGTAAAGAGCTCATATATACTACAGAAAAACTAAAGTAACCTTAGTAACCTAAAGTAACCTAGAAAGTCCTAAAGTAACCTTAAATTTTAAATAAACTATCTTGAACCATAAGAAACAGAGTTACAAAGAGAACTCCAGAAAAAAAAAGGTAACAGTTTTACAACTTCTGCATATGTTATATCAGAATTAAATACTCAAATCATATTGCATCCAACACTGTTGTCTCGAATTTTCTTTAACAGACTAATGAGAAGAGATGATCATGTTGAATAAAAACTGCTCACACAGTTGTTCAAGTGTTTCACTTAGGTAACAGATTGGTACTCAGTGTGATTTTGTAAATTTTGGGGAGACCTCACTTTGATGCTGATCTCCTGAACACTATCAGAATGTAGAATTACTTTTTACACAGGTAATTTTTATTCTGCATTTCTGTGTGTGTAGCACAAAGCACATTCACTTTGGCAGTATTAATGGATAAAATGGATCCATGGTAAATCACGGGAAAAGAGGCAGATAAATATGTAAAGGTTAAGTTCCCTTAGTTCAATAAAGAACTTTTACCGGCTGCTAAATCCAACTAGGGGTTTAAAATCTGAATATTAAGGTAAAGAAGGGCTTTATTCGTTGTAGTTCATGTCATTGTAAGAAGGGTTCTTAGAAGAATAACCTAAATGAAAGATTTTCTTTCCTTCTTATGTTTCAGTGAGAACCTTATACAGGTCATGCAAATAGATGAGAAATTAATAATTGGACAGAATGCAACTGAAAGATGATTTATGTATATTTGCATTTCTGCTTTATTTATAAAGAAGAAATTTATAAGAAAGGCAAGCTGTACACTCATCAGAGCTAGAATGAGTAACCAAGAATGCCAGGTTCTCTTTTAGATCAGTAATTCATTATTCAAAAAATACTCTATACCCTATATTTGGCTTAAGGCACAAAAGTGTAATGGAGCTTGCTAGTTTAGGTGAGTGGTTGCCTTCCTAATAAACAAATTTTCTTTTAGTGTTTCTATTTATAAAACCTTTTCTATTCATTATATTTTCTTTTTTTTTTCTTTTTTCAATTTAGGGCATTATCAATAGCAATGTAGTAAATAGAGACCTTTAAAAAATTAAATCATGCTCTTTACCTTGATTAAATTATTGCTTTGCTTTCTCATTGGAAAATCACTTTTGGTCAAGGAGGAAGGGGACCTCGCCTCTCAAATGTGAAGTGACAGCCGTATCTGCAACAAGGAAAGCATATTTTATATTTCAGAAGAGTAGGAGATACAAAGTGGCAAAGATGCTTTCATTTGTGTTTTCCATGTTCAGGGGGAAATAATTTACTGCAAAAGTTAGAAGGCTTTGATTCATTCTTCATTCTCAATGAGAAAAAAATGTCAGCTGCTTATAGATAGGTTTGCTCAAGCGAGGCTTAGGTTGGCCTCTAATTCATGCTTGGACATAATAACAGCATAAAAACAGTAATAAAAGTTTGTGGTAACTTGGATTGCAGCTGTCTGCATCTATTAGCTAAATGGCAAACGCTTCAATAAATACCTACTACCTGTACGTAATACAGCTGGATAACTCTAGTTGCAGTAGGTTCATGTGCTGTCACACACAGCAAGCCAGGTAAATAGCCACCACATTCATTGCCTTGTGTAAAAGCAAAATTTCGTTTTTGTACAGAATTATACACAGTGGTGTGGTTATGTATCGTATTTCTCAAAGATTACAAGAGAGTCCTGCAGCCCCTCAGCTACTGCTTCACTTATTTATGTATGAGTGTGATTCCTTCTGCTGTTTTTCCCCTCTCCTTTTTCTCTCGCCTCCTTTATGGCCATTGTGAGAGAGAAATATGTGTGTACTCCTTTCTGACCTGGAAGGTTCTTCCAGCTCTCTTTGCTGCCCTGTCTCCCTTTCCACCTCTATATAATGCTTTCCACTTTCCTACTATCGAAAATTCAACATTTTATACAGTCAGGTTCTGTAAATATACTTCCTGTCTGCTCCCTGTATGAGGCCACAGTGCGAGTTTTTAACAGTTAAAAACTGTGGTTTGTAAGGATTTTATACTTATTATACTGCAATACTGTCTACACTCAGCTAAACTGGGATCCATAATGACATTGGCTGTTCATGTTTAGGTAACAATTCATATTTCCGAAATCATTGGAGAAGAAATAAGTAGATGAGGGGATATGCAAATAATTTAATTTTATTATATATACATAACGTAACTAATTAGATGTTGACTATGTAACCCTGACTATGCAGTTAAGTACTTATGCCTGCATCAAGAATGTCCTGGGAACTAAAAACAATGTAACATATTTGTCGATGGAGTCAGTAGTTGCTAAAAACCTTGTTCAATATACGTGTTAAGTTGCTATTCATACAGTTACCCATCTCTGTTCTTGCTCCTTCTCATCTGTATTCTAATTCTGACGGACATTGCCTCTCTTTCTCTCTGACCAGCTCATGATATGGGGTGGAAACCTCTGCTGCAACCTTCGAGAGCTACCTTTTAGTCTTCTGCTCCACAATGTCAAGAGGAATCTGAGCTCACCCTTCTGTTACCACCACCACCAAGGCAGCAAAGCCTTCTGCCCCTGCACCCCACCATTAGCTTTTGCTGTGAAGAAACCAGCCTTCCTCCTGTATATGAGCACAACTTCGCAGGTCACGAATGCCAGCTCCATCTAAATGTATCCTAGATTTTTTCGTTTTACAATGCATAAAACCTGAACAATTGTTTTCTAATTTGTTTATTTCTGTCTTGTTTGTTTGTATGATTTTTTATTATATGAGATACTGTAAAAGAATCACATATGTCTACAAAAATATTCAACCTATACCTCAACCACAAGTATGTAGACTTTTTTTCTGACATAGATGATGTCAGAGAGACAATGACTACTTGAGTACTGCTGTTGTCCTGTGTAGGAATAATACCTAGAAATGTAGACGTAATTTCTTATTCATATATGCATTTTTATACTCTGAAATTGAACTTCCAGATTCTTCTCTAGCTGTTCATGAAAGGTAGAAGGCAATTATTTTCTTATAAGCTGTATTGCTTCATTTGTCTAGTTTAGTATAGGTGACAGTGAGTTCTTAATGACTGCTAAACTACATCAAAAGTATGGGGTTCTGGACTTACCTGAGTCCCAGAGGTTCCTTACTAGTAAAAAGGTAAGTGCTTGATGCTTTGAGGGAGATGCTACACATAAATCCGCAGTGCAATAGTAGTAGTGCAGATGAGATTTCCATTCAATGTTAAACTTGTCAAATATTTTACTAAAGCTACTTCTATGAAAATACTTGCTTGAAGAGGTACATTTGTATTTTTCCTCAAATGGAAAAATAAATTGGGGGCCTCTGACAAATTCTGTTCTCTATGTCCAAGTTAGTCTCTCTCCATATTTCTGGGAGAGTCTTAATTCCATGTTCATGGAGACAAAATAATGTAGAAATACCACAAAATATTCCTAATGTTAAGTTAAGCTTGTGCAGTTTCAACCACATTTAACTGTCATGTAAATGTGACAGTTTTTAAGTGCTTATCAAAAATAGCTTGTTCATGAGATACCAAAGTGCTTGTCAATTTTTTATATTTGAATCAATACTTTTATAGAGTGTAGCAAATAAAAGTATGTTGGCCTGCACTGATGGTGAAATTTATAACTGAAGCATGAAAATTGTAATTTTAATATCCAGTGAAGGCAGAAATCAGGGAATTCAACATATTTATGACCTGCATATATTAACTCCAACTGCTTATATATTTTCTGGATTGATTCTTCTGCAGCTTATGTGTAGTTATCATTAAAGCCATCTTGCTGTTTTTCCAGAGTATATACATTAATTGTGGTATAGCAAGTTTTTTACTCCTGTTTTGGTGTTGTGTCCCTCCCTGACAGTATCAAGAGAACTGTCTTGCTCCAAAATCTCTTTTCAAGATGCTCTTTACAACCAAAGCATATTTAGATGGAGCTACTGCCTTAAAATGCTACGTTAGCAAACCCACTGAGTGTAACTGAGTTGTTTGTTCATTGATTTTTGGTTTTGGTTTCTTCAGTAGGCATAATGATACATTTTTTGTAACTCAAAATGTTAATACTACCTCTGCTTTTGCCTAACTAAAACCCCACATATGGTATATAGATATGGTGGGTAAATAAATATGCTTCTAGTCACACAGCCACATAGCCAAGATTGAAGCTCTCCTGCTAGGTTTGTGTTGGGAGGAATGGGTTAAAGCTTGGCAGACTGTCGAGAAGGATTGTAAATCACTCAAGTGACCTTGCAGTTGGAAATAACTCTTGGTAAGCCTCTGAGAACCACAGCCCAGTGATCCTCCAGCATGAACCATCTCTGCTTGTGTGCCTCTGCCCGGGTGCTGCTTTGGGGATCCCCTCATTAGCAAGGTAAAGGAGATAAATTTATTGGTTTTGTTCTGAGTGCAAGTTTGTAGTTGTTCTGGCTGCCTGCCTGCGTCAGCTCACACAGTTTGAAACAACACCAAGAATATCTTCAAAACTTAAGTAACTTTATAGAATTAAATAAGTATCTGTCCTGTCAGAAGTGAGGCATGTCATGCTTTACAAATACATGAGTCAGGGTCTTCATGTTACAGTATTTTAAATCCTTCATCTCTTTTTTTACTGCATGGATTTCAGGTATTTGTGTATGTTGAATTTGTGATGGTTTTTGCCATTCAGTCTCATGAAGTCCTGGCACAAATCTTCTGGCAGACCACATCCTTACTGGCCTGCCTAACTTAGCATCAGCAGCAAAGTTGCTCATCTCAGTCTTCACGGGGTTCCCTTTTTTTCACAGGGTTATGTTTAAGAAGGTACTGCATAGCCCAGGTCCCAGCTCTGGTCTCTGCTGAACTGTAGCGGCAACTTTCCTCCATTACAGGAGTTAACCATTAACTCATACTCCCTTCTCCCATTTCCTTCCCACCTGTTAATTATTTATCACACTTTACTCTTAAGTTCTTATTTTAGGCTTAAGGCTTCCTTTAAGGCTTAAGGTTTCTTTCAAAAGAAGTCCCCTTTAGGGGACTTGGTGAGGAGCCTTTTGGAAATCCCATAGACTCTATTAACTAGATCCTTATTGCTTACTGATCCTTTTAAAGGCTTTAAAAGCTTTTGCCTGCTATAATAAACACAGCCAAAGTTTGCAGTACATTTAAAAAATGTGTACGATGAGGCAAGTACTAGGTGATTACTGTGTATGGTATGTAATCCAAAAAACACTGTTTAGACATCTGGGTCACTAAGCTATGTTAATTACTCCTAATAAAAGGCTTTATGTCTTAACTAAGGCTTTACCATCTGGATTAATTAATTTTTCAAGGTACGTAATGATAACTGTGTGATGAGTACATAGCTTATGGACTGTAGGGGTTTATTATTATTTGGAGGCAATCTGTAAATATGTTATGAAAATGTGATAAACACTTCAGATATATGTAAACTTCAGTACCCAAAATAATGCAAACATAAACAGGACCACTTAACTAAACATATGAATCAATTATTTTCCAGTGTCTTTAATTCTAAGTGCATTGTGATCTACCCAATATGGTATTGGTGATTATTTTGCTTAGGTCAGATTTCTTTTATGCAAGATATTAGGAAGACACCACTGTAAAGGTATTTTGGGAGGTAAGCTAAGAACTTGTTCTTTTAAGAACACCTTCTTTTCTATTAAACTAAGAAATTAATTATTAAACACTCTTTATTTTTAACACATTTTTATTTACTTTGCATTTGTACAGTTTGTTTCCAGAGCCCATGATTGACAGTTGTGAGCATTTGAAAGTTTTATTAAAATTTATACCTTAGAAACAATCACTGTATGGAATCTTAAAACTTGTAAAAGAAGAGACTGAAGCATACTGTAAACATGTGGATAGCCCATACTGACAATGTAAATAAAACTCCTACTGCATTAATGCTTTTTTGTACTTAGCTGTAAATACTTGTGGTGAATGTAAAAAGCCCTTTGCAGAAGACAAGGGGGCAGCACACCAGATTTCTCCTTCAATTCCTGAACCTGATAAATGATGGGAGAACAGCAATGTTGGTTTGTCCGAACAGACTGCTCAGTGCCTTGGGTTTCCCTGTCACTGGGCCAGGCGCTGCCCAAGCACCAGCACAGGCTGGGACAGCACAGCTCTGTGGAGAAGGACCTGGGGATCCTGCTGGACAGCAAGCTGTCCACGAGCCAGCACTGCCCCTGTGGCCAAGAAGGCCCATGGAATTCTGCAGTGAATTAGGAACAGCATTGCCAGCAGGTCAAGAGAGGTGATCCTTTCCCTCTGCTCAGCCCTGGTAATGTCACACGTGGAGTTCTGTGTCCAGTTCTGGGGTCCTCAGTACAAGAGAGACATGAAGCTGCTGAAGGGGGTGCACTGGAGGGCAACAAGGATGATTAAGGGACTGAAGCATCTCTTACCAGGAAAGGCTGAGGAAGCTGGTCCTGTTCAGCCTCGAGAAGAGATGGCTGGGAGTGGACCTTATCAACATCTGTAAGTATCTAAAGGGAAGCTGTGAAGAGGATGGAGCCAGGCTCTTCTCGGTGGTGCCAAGCAATAGGACAAGAGGTAATGGGCAGAAACTGATGCAAAGTTCCACCTGAATATGAAGAATACCTTTTTTTCTGTGCGAGTGACCAAGCATTGGAACAGATTGTGGACTCTCCCTCACCCGAGATATTCAAGAACTGTGGACGCAATCCTGTGCGATGTGCTCTAGGACGATCCTGCCTGAGCAGACAGGTTGGAACACATGGCCCTCTGCGGTCCCTTCCAACCTGACCCATTCTGTCACGCTGTGAGACACGGCACCCAGCCCTCCCGAGA
>VWZT01003456.1:25496-36366 GCA_013397055.1 Pachycephala philippinensis | reverse complement strand
ACTTCTTCAAAGGGAGACGCCACCCCGGCTCCAGCTGGGATAGCACGGCCTCCGACATCAGGTACATCTCGGACGGGGTCGAGTGCTCGCCGCCTCCCTCTCCCGCCCCGCTGCAGCCGGGGACCAAGGCGGTGCCTGGCTCCTACACGGACCCTTTCGGGGGGTCGGGCGGGAGCTACAACTCTCGGAAGGAGGCCGAGGCCATGCTGCCCTCCGGAGACCCCTTGGGCTCGCTGGAGCGCCGCGCCGGCACTGGGCAGACGTACAGCGAGCGGGTGGAGGAGTACCACCAGCGGTACGCCTACATGAAGTCCTGGGCAGGGCTGCTCAGGATCCTCGGCGTGGCCGAGCTGCTGCTGGGCGCCGCCGTCTTCGCCTGTGTCACCGCCTACGTGCACAAGGACAACGAGTGGTACAACATGTTCGGGTACTCGCAACCCTACGGATACGGGGCGGGCAGCGCCTATGGGGGATACTCCTACAGCGGGCCCAAGACGCCTTTCATCCTGGTGGTGGCGGGAATGGCGTGGATCGTCACGATAGTGCTGCTCGTGCTGGGCATGTCCATGTACTACCGAACTATCCTCCTCGATTCCAACTGGTGGCCTCTGACCGAGTTTGGGATCAATGTGGCCTTGTTCTTCCTGTACATGTCGGCTGCCATAGTGTACGTAAACGATACCAACCGAGGTGGGCTCTGCTATTATCAGTGGTTTAAGACACCCATAAATGCGTCTTTTTGCCGTGTGGAGGGAGGTCAGACTGCAGCAATCATCTTCTTGTTCGTCACGGTGATCATGTATCTAATTAGTGCGTTGGTTTCCCTAAAGTTATGGAGGCACGAAGCGGCCAGGAGGCACAGGGAATTAATGGAACAGGAGGTAAGTCATTAGTTATCGTTTTCTATCTACCGGGTACCACATGTGGGGAGCACTTGTAAGATCTTACCATGGCGTAGATGGAGTTGAATCAAGTGTCTTCTCTGCAGCAGGTGTACAGCCTTGAGGTTAAATTTTAACCAGTCTTACAGTATCAGAGACTGCCAAATGAAAGGCGTTTTTAAGGTGTCAGATCCAAAGTCTTGGACACCTTTTTTTTGTTGTTGTTTGTAATTCACCTTGGGTAAGGACCTGGCACTGTTCTCTTCCTAATACTGGGCTCTCTTCCTGAGTCAGCTGATGAACTACTTCCTAGTGTGTGTTTTCCAAACAAAGGAAGAAACGAACAACGTTCATCTGTTCAGCAGGGTTAGGTGGCTTAAAGCCACCTAGCATTTATTTGAAAACTGTGCTTTCAGCACATCAAATGCTAGTGTGAATAAACCTAAGAATGTGAAATACTTATTTTTACTTTGCAAGCAAAACTCCAAGCAACTTCTTTATGCCTTTTCAGCTTTCCTCACAATAGTTATCAGCAAATATTAGTAATAACAGCGTTGGCTAGGTTGCAGGGCCTCAAATTTCAGTCAGCCACATCTTTTTCATGTCAAATATTTTGTCTGACTACTGGCCTTGCCCATACTAGAAACATTCGATACTTGCCTGCTTAATGATAAACTATAACAGTAGAGATTTAACACTCTTACCTAGAGAGTTCAAAGTAATTTGTGTCAAACTTTCTTCATTTGAAAACGCCAACAAAAAACCCCTTTAAAAAATGAGTAAGATACAATATAGCGTGAAAATTAATGTGTATGAAACGTACATAAGCCTAACTTAAGCAGGGGTCAGCCTTTAAGTGATTTTATAAGGAGAGAGACAGTTTAAAGTTGCATTTCCTCTGCTCTGTGGCTGCAGTGTGATTTGCAGCTTTTTCATTTAACATTGGTTTCCATAAAACGGATACTTTCGGAAAGTAATTATAATTCTTCAATAAAAGTTTTTTAACCAACTGATAGCATGTCCTACAAGAATAAGGTGATTGCCAGAGTTACACACCAGGTGTTCATTCTTCCCTGTTACTATCCAAGTTCTTTTAGTCCAATTATTAAACATTTCTAAGGGGAATACTTTAATAATAGAGGTTAGACTCTGGAGAGTGCTGTGCAAAACAGCTTCAGGTTGAGCTACCGGTTAGTGCACTGTTGTGTGTTCTAGGCAATGAATTAGGCTCAGGGTGTTAGTGAGTTAACATGGGCTGGAATGTGAAATAATAAAGGAGCTTGGGAAGTGGATGGGAGTATTTCCTGCAAGCTGTTCCTTACCGCTGTGCTCTGGGAAATCCTGTTGTTCTGGGGTTTGGGTGGTTGTTTTCCTTAAACACTCTTTAAATCAGTGGATCTGAAAATATTCCTTATGCTAAATTTCGTCATACCTAAATATAAATGTAATTTTCTGTACAGTATGATTTTGAAAATGTTTAAATTTTAGGAGTCTGTGCTTTTGCATACTACTTTTGCTGAAAATAAAACTTAGTTCTTGCCTTTTTTTTTTTTTTTTTTGGATAGATGAAAACACAATCCACTTTTCCAGAAAAGAAGGTAGGAAATTGGAATTTATTTTTCTGTTTACTGGTAATTCTAAATGGTTATTATTTTCCTTGTGACTATTTTAATTGATCTATTTATTTACTTATTTGACTTGAGAGAGATTAGGTTTAGTTCTTCAAGTTAGTTTGGACAGCATTCTCCTGCCTAGAAGATTCAAAAGAATCTTGTTAAGAAGTTACTCCTAGTTAGGCTAGGTCATAAAATCTATAAAATTATAAAATAGCAGATGTGATGGCTGCCTCTGTATGTGCTCTTACCCTTTTCCATGAGGTGATGAGTTCTGTAGCATTTATCACAGAGTTTGGCAGACATGACTAAAACAGCAGGTTGTCTGATGCGTGATAGGTTTTAGACTCTCATTCCTCCTGGCTGTGTGCTTAATTTGCAGGAGAGCCACCGGAAGCACAGTGTAGGTGCCCTGTGAGTTGAGCTTCTCCCTTGGTCTCTGAGACTGCTCCAAAGACCCCCTTGCCAGTTTTAAAGCATCAGCAATGTTAGTGTTTCAGCCACACAAAGTGTCATTGCATACACTGCAAAGATTGTATGGGGTTTCCAGAGAAATTATGGTGTGTTAATTTCAGTCTTAAATGTCTCCTGTTATACACCGTGAATTTCCTTCCACTGTTTTCTCTGTTGATTCAGTACTCTATCAAGATCCTTTTGTTTGTGTTCTAACAAGATTCCACATGTTTTCATTTGTGGATCAAGGGATGAATTGTGCAATAGGAAACAGAGAAAAGGGAACTCCAGAGAACTGACTGATTCCAGTTCATTCACAAATTGAATACCGAAGGAAACTTCCTTACACTATTTTTTTAAGACAAAGTATTTATCTGTACTGCTCTTAGGACAAACTGAAGAAAAATACTGTGTGAGAAGCATTACTGTAACTCATTAAACTGATTTTCTAATTACAATAAGAGTTGTAAGAAATAGCTGTGGTTTGCTTCTACTGCTGCTCAATACATGTATCTCCATCTTAAAGTTGCATATTTTGTGATTTATGTAAAACTGATCTCATTAAGAACAATTCTCTCTCTTTTAAAACAGTATGAAGATGATGATGGACCAAGAGAAGAAGTCAGTTACAGGCAGCTCAAATCACTGGAAAGAAAACCAGAGCTACTTAATGGTCATATACCTGCAGGCCACATTCCTAAACCTATAGTGATGCCAGACTACTTAGCGTAAGTGACTTGATTTTGCTGAGCCAACTGAGTGGAGGATACTTGAAGAATGTTTTTCACTCTGCATTTCTCCTATACACACTTGTGGTTTCTCTCCCATGCATGTGCTATGGGAACTCGTAATTGTGTGTTAACATTAAAAAGTAGAAAGGATGGGGCTGGTATCAGTGGCATAAAACCAGTAACTATAAATAAGGAATCTTAATTAAAAAAACAAACCCACACAAACTTTAAATGTTAAAGCAGAATGTCATAATCTAGCAAGTACATTAACTGCCAAAGGAACAGAAGACCACCATACAGATATTAGAGGAAAAAAATAAAATACATGGGAAATTGCCTTTTTAGGACCTGAAATCTGACTACTCTTACACTTTCTAAGTGCTAAATTTGTAACATGTTCCCTTTCAAATGGTAGGCCTTTCCAAGTATGATATCATAAATTTATTTTTTTACTATTTGCTATGGGCACAACTAGAAATAAGGGAGGTTTCACCTGAATATTAGGAAAATATTTTTCTCTGTGAGGGTTTGCACAGGTTTCCCAGAGAGATTGAGTCTCCATGCTTGGAGATATCAAAAGCTGTCTGGACACAGGCCTGGTCTAAGAGTTCCTGATTGTGCAGGAGGTCAGATCAGATAACCTCCAGACATCTCTTAAAACCTCAACTATACTGTGATTCTCTGATTTCAATGCTTTACAGATATGTAAATTTCAGCAGGTTATGAGATTAGCAAAAAATACAGAAATACACTGTCAACGTGGAGAGTCTAAATGTTGTTAACAAGTTGCATCTCTAAAACTAATTCTTGAAATTTTTTTGTTTTTCAGGAAATACCCTGTAATTCAAACAAATGAAATGAGAGACCGGTACAAAGCGGTATTCAATGATCAGTTTGCTGAGTATAAAGAACTGTCTATGGAAGTTCATGCTGTATTAAAAAAGTTTGATGAGCTGGATGCATTGCTGAAACAGCTTCCACACCATCCTGAAAGCATATATGTAAGTACCTGTGAGATGGGCTCATGGAAAATAGTGGTGTTAGGTGGTATTAGTCAATTTCCGACTCTCTTCAGCTAGGGCACAATGTCTTCTAATGATGGCTGTGACTTGGTGTGAGAGGAAGATTCCCCATATGTATTACATCTTCTCTGCCCATTAATTAAGGATACCAAGTTCCAGTTAAAATGTATACATGGTTGCTGGGGATTTTGTTTCTTTGTTTCTTACTAGTAGCTTTTAAGTTCTAGTGAGTCACAGTTGATGTATTTTCATTATTTCTCAAATACAAGGTGTACATCTAAAATGTTACAACCACAATGTATTGATCAAATGAGAATTCTGATGAGTATTTTGTAGAATTTACATGAAGATATGGAGTACACTCCTAAAAATCTGTGGTCTCTCATTAGGAACAGGAAAGGATATCAAAAGTTCTGCAAGAATACAAGAGGAAGAAAAATGTAAGTGTTTTTAGATTTACATTGCTATTGACTCTAATGACTAGCAAAGAGAGGGTAAATAGCCAATACTTCTGACACTAGGCAGAATTCAGTACCTCAGGGTATCTAGCTATTACAGTCTTCTAAAACTTTGTCAAGGTTAGGACACAAGCCATATATTCATGCCAAAAAGCAGTTTTGACAATAATGATTCCAGTAGCCACATGTGGAAAAAAACCCCAAACCACAACCCAGCAGTTGAGCATTTTCATCTTCTGAGAGTATGCTTCATCTCTTAGCATTCTGCACTCAGAAGACTAGTTCAGTTATATTCACTGACTGACACAGCCAGCAGATGAAAACAGAAAACACAGTCTTACCCTTGAGAAGAAGTTTTGTATTTTTTGAGGCATGGAATTTAGACACTCTAAATAAGTAATTTTCAGTGTAATCCAAGAGGTTTCTCTTCGTAATTTTTAAATGCTGGTAGCAAATGTGCATCTGTGTTCCATTAAAAACATAATGAATTACAAATACAATTTTTTTTCTCCATAAAATTCAGAGTCTGTGTCCATGTTAGTTAAACTTCATTGCTTTTTTGAGGGGGAAGGATTTATTGCACATTTATTGCAATAAAAATATATTTATAAAATATATTTTACATAGTAGGATGTCATTTATATTTCCAGATTTCTGGTTAAAACAGCTCTGTTTACTGAGTAACCACAGCATGTAAAAGCAGAACATCTTCTGGTCTTTCATGAAGGAAGGGGAAACAGGAAATAAGAAAGGGCCAGGGAAAAAGAGTGTGATTTTTGAGAATATTTACATACTGTCCTTTTAGTCGAGAACATAATTGATAATAGACTGTTCTTGAAAGAGTCTGAAAGCCTAATGTATTAATGTAAAGGTTTTTGTATTTTTGGCAGGATCCTTCATTTCTGGAGAAAAAGGAGCGTTGTGAATATCTGAAGAATAAGCTTTCTCACATAAAGCAACGAATTCAGGACTATGATAAAGTTATGAATTGGAATGTAGAAACTTAGCTATGCCTTCACTTCATGATACTATTTTCTATTTTTTAAATCGATATGCATATTTTAACCTATTTATTTACTCTTTGAACAGTACACCTATGGGGATTACTTAATCACTGTCATATATTTCGATGTTGTACATTAATGATAGTTTTGTATGCAGATCCAATTGTAATTGAAGTTATGAGGTAAGTTAGGAAACTAATTCTGCTTTCATTAGTGCAAATCCTGGCCTCTTAAATATGAATACTTTATTTGAAAGTACTTCATTTGCAAACTTTCAAAGCCTACCAGAGAAAGCAGTTTCCAAATACCTTCTGGAAACTTTGCACAGAAATGCTGTTAACAATTTTGGATTTTCTTTATATGTGATATCTTAATGATATCAGAAAGAGCTGAGCTGTTCTTTCTGTCTGGGGTTTGATGGACTGCCTAATTGTATTGAATAATTTGGGCAATTCAGAAGCTAGCTGAATAAGATTTTTTGTGTTGTATTTCCAAATGCTGTATGTTATGCCAGAAATTATCTTGAATTTTACCCAACAAGAGAGGAAAAATAGCTTCTTACTTAAGCAGCTGGGAGAGGGGGACTTGGGTTTGGTTTTTGTATTGCCCTCTTCAGAGACGATGCAACAAATGTATACTTGGCCTTAGAGGAACAGAGGTACAGGATGAGACATATTAATGTTCCATTAGTGTTGCTATAGGTCAGTGTGCTCTGCCCACCTTTCCTGGATGCTGTTAGGGGTACGTGTTCACTCTTCATCAGCAAGTAACAGGACTTTTTCTCTAGGCAGCAGCTGTTAGTGAACTTGGCATTCCGAGAGCAAGTACAGCAGAATGAATTCTCATTCAAAGTATAAATTGTTAGTGTCCTCTATAAGGCCAGGTAAAATGTATTAAAAGACATACTTTCCAGAGCATATTTGCGTAAATTCAATATATATTTTTTTTATTTTCTTGGGGATATTATCCTGGGGATAGGTTTGTATGTGCAAGTATTTTTATAAGCCAGTAAATTTTCTCTTTGTATCCCTTTTCATATCTTTATTTACTTTATTAACTTTTTTTACTTACTAAAATTGTTAGAAGCATTAATAGCTTCTTTGTACAGTTTTCCACGATTGCAATTTGTCTGTCCTGAAATACATTTTTTAATATTAAAAAAACCCACCAGTGTAGCCATATTACTCTATTGCTTATAAAGACATTTTGTTAGGTAAAGGTGCTCTGATTACAGTTATTGCAAACTTTTGTTAGTGATTTGTTTTTTCTTTGAAAGAAAGTTTTTAACTTCTGCCTTAATTTAAAGGAACAACATCAGGAAAGCCGTTTCCAGTTTAGTATGGTTGTGGTAGTACTACCTCTGCTCTTCACTGCTGGAAATGTATTAACATACCTCACTCTGACCACTGTAGCCCTTCTGGTTTATCAGCCCTTATCATTCACTCTGCAATCCTGATGGCCGTGCACCCACCTTCATATTTGTAAAACTGACATTCCAATTTTATCAGCCACTTAATTCCAAGAGCTTTAATGGATGAAGTAAATAGCACAAGATGCCACGGGAACACTGAGAGAATTTGAAAACTTGGCACCTCTTCACTTCAAAGCCTTCAGTCTCATCTACCTGGAAGGTGCCTCAGTATTTTCACCATTCTGAGAATAGATGACAGCCAGTGCTATGCCTTGTTCTCTCTCTTTTCAGTGCCTCTTTCTCTGCTTCTGGTTTGTGTTCATTTCAAAGGCAAAAACCTCTCTTCCTTATAAAGAAGATGGGCCAATTTTTTATACTTGTGCTGAATACTTGTTAAATTGTTCTTTGTCCAAATCTCCACAATGTAAATAAATGACCTCTCACTGTACACCCAGGTTTCTTGTTTTTTCTTAGTGAGAGTTCTGGGCATTGTATCAGTAACAGAAGAAGATTAATGCAAGTTTGAGAATCAACTGGTGTTCATAAAGTGCTAACAATAAGCTGACTGATGTTTTCTTCAGAAGATTCACAGTCTGCATGCTTAATAGGTCTTCTTTCTGTAGGACAGTGAGACCCAGCTCCAGGCTGCTTTTGACAGTGGTCTGAGTTTCACTCTTTGAGAAGCTGGCTCCCGGTCCCTCAGACAGTGTCTGCATAGCCTGTGGAGAACCATCGTGCTGCTACTTCCCTGCAAAATTTCCAACAAGTGGATTGGGAAAAGGGAATGCCATACCTGTGCCTGGAATGAGGAAATTAAGTGGAAACATCTGTATGTGGATTCTCTGTTTCCCAGCAAGATGCCACAGGTGTGGCCAAGTAGATCTTCCAAATGTTGGGAAGAGAAGCTGGGAGAGAAATACTCCCTTCTGCCCGCCTTTTGGGTTCCAAACAGGATTGGTTTAGGGCACAACAGAAGTAAGCTACCATCCTAAGGTACGCAGGCCAACCTAAGGCTGCAGCAACGTGTTGCAACCATTACAGTAAAACTTACTTGCTCAGTCCTGTGTCTGTTCCAGGCCTCATGACTGCTAAAGCACTTCTGGTGTGTACAATCTGTGTGCTGGTTTTGCTCTAACCTACAAATGGAGGACTGAAAAGGGTCTTGTCAACAATGCTACAGACATGCTGAAGAAAAATTATTAGTCTAAGATTAATCTAACATTTTCATCTCTCAGAGAAATTGAGATTAATGAAATAAGAATTAATGTCTGGAAGCTGAAGCAAGTTGGAGCAAGGCAGAAATTAGGAGGAAAGTGAGGGAGAATCCCTCAGTCTGAGTTACCATCAGAACTCTCAAGGAAAGTGGCCTCTTGATACTCTGAAAGAATAGAAGGCATACTCCAAACAAAACGTAACTTTTTAGATGATTATCACCTCAACCTCTCTGTGCAGCTCCAAATCTACACTTTTGCATGTACATGTAAACAATCTGCTGTGTGGTCTTACCCATGTGACTGGGCTTTTGCAGAAGTTAGTTAACAAGTAAATGAATCACCGAGGAATACTGCCCTACGTCAGCGGGCATGCTTTTAGTTACAGCCTGTCTTCAAACATGAGTGTATACAACAAGAAGTTTTATCCTTCAGTCTTCCTGTTAGAAAATGCTTGCCTGGCTCCATAGATCTGCAAAGCAAGATGCTCAAGGTTTTTAGCATTTCTACAAATATAATAGTTTCTAAACTGGATTTTTGTTTCTTCTTGTCTTTGTAAGCAGTTGGGTATCCTCGATCAAGACAACTGTGGCAAGATTGGCATACTTTTTACTAAACTGTACTTTTTTTTCAGGCCGGATAAAGTGGTGCCTAACAAATGTACCCAAAAGTTTGTCTTGCACAATAGTCTGACTAGCTTTCATGACAGCATATTGACTACAAATACTCATGGCAATGAAATTGTTCTAAAATTGTAAAAGAAGGCATCCAGTACATAACTTATTAATTTCAAAATTGTGGTGGGATTTCAAGCACTTGTACAATCAAGTTTTACAAAATTACTGTATATCCTGTATTCCAGTCCAATACTGAAATTCTAGGCCCTTACAATAAAAAATACTCCTGTTCTGAAAGAAGTCCCATTTCTCACTTACTGTATTAAAACCATCAGCTTGCAGCCATTTTTCATTTCAGTGTTTTATAAATTGGACCATTTCCTTCTAAAGAGAAGATGGTGTATGTTCTAGTGAGAGTCAATCAAA
Organism: Pachycephala philippinensis; assembly: GCA_013397055.1. Taxonomy (NCBI): domain Eukaryota; kingdom Metazoa; phylum Chordata; class Aves; order Passeriformes; genus Pachycephala; species Pachycephala philippinensis. The sequence continues at coordinate 26,539 of VWZT01003456.1, read as the reverse complement.
CTACAACTATTTCAGTTCCAGGAAGCAAATCCTGACTTTTCAAAGAGTTCCTGTTTTCCCATCTTGAGATTGCTCTCCTTCAAAAAAAATCATTGATTTATCCCAGGTGTGGTTTAACCGAAAGCTAATTAATTTCTCCTCTCTTTCGGTTATAATTATACATTGCTCCTGATAAATGCAATAAACGGAACAGTACAGAAGTGGTTAGTTTTTGCCCACTCCTGTTTCAAGAATTGTTACTACTGTTTACATGTTTTCTTCCTTATTTATTGTCTTACTTGGATGCAGAGTGAGACTCCTTAGAAACGGATGCTCAGTAACTTTCCTGTAATTCAAGAGGTGAAGCCCAGTCTTGGCACACTTCCACTGTATCCAGTGAAGTTTTAATTGCGCTGCAGAGCAATCAGCAATTAGCTCAGCTAGCTCTGAGCTAATCCTCACTGTGCTGCTTATGAAATTGAAACTCTCGGTGACATGAGATGAACACTCAATTATTTTAGGTAGATGCAAAACGTGATTACGTAACATCAAAATACCTGAAACTACTTGCTTTTGCTGGCAGGGTGATAGATGGCCGCCTTCATTAACTGGCCTGTGAGCATAATTATATGTTAAAATCCAATGTTTTTTTTCCGGGCTCCTGCGTTGTTCTATTAATTATTGAAAATGCTTGAGTTAATTGCAGAAGTGCCACCTAGACCCAGACAGTGCCATGACCCTGGGGGCTGTGCCTGGGGACACGAGCGAGCGACCACCTCACAGCGACGCGACCGCGGGCTCCGCGCTCGCACGAGCAATGTCTCCGTGAGGCGTCTTCCCTGCGGACCGCCCTCTCCATGACTCCATGACGGTGCTCGGAGTATTTCGCTGTTGCTGTGGAAAACACGCCGGAACCTTCCCGGAACGGTCGCTCCGCGGCCCGGGCGGCGGCCGGGACGCTTTGGCGGCGCACCGAGGCGGAAGAGGGCGGGCGCCGACGTGTCCGGGGCGGCAGGGCCTGGCGGCGGGCGCGGGCCGGGGCTCCTCTCAGTGTCCTGCGGCTC
>VWZT01003456.1:0-25435 GCA_013397055.1 Pachycephala philippinensis | reverse complement strand
TCAGTGCCCCCCCGCTCCCCTCGGCCCCCCTCTGACCCCCGTCTTCCTCCTCCAGTCCCCCGCTACACCCTTGAATCCTCTCATCTCCCCTGAGCTCTCCTCATATTCCCTCAGCGCCCCGCATCTCCCCTCAGCACCCCAGAACCCCACTTAGCCCCCCCTGCGCCCTCGCAGCCGCCCTCAGCGCCCGCGGAGATGGATGACGAACCCGAGCGGACCAAGCGCTGGGAAGGAGGCTACGAAAGAACATGGTATGTTCTTCCTCGCTCACCTTTCTCTCCCTTCTGGCGAAGGAGGAGGGAAAATCTCCCCTCTGCCCACTGTAACATTCTGTTTTGCTTAGGGAAATTCTGAAGGAGGACGAATCCGGCTCGTTGAAAGCAACCATCGAGGACATTCTCTTCAAGGCAAAGAGGAAAAGGTACCTGGTGTGGCCACGAGCCTGCTAATAGTACTGACCTGGTCGGTTATAAGGGCTTGATCATCCTCAAACTGGGTCATCTGGGATGAGTTAAGCATAAGGCATGCCTGCAGGATGTGCTTATGTCCTTTCTCCTTCAGAGGGGCAGGTGCATGCCAGAAAAAATTATGAAAAATTAATTTTTTTCTCTGAGCATTGAATGTATACAGGCTAGGTATCTCCTGTGTATGCATGCTACAGGTCTGATGAAACAGTGCAGAGCACTGCAGCTGCAGTCTGCATAACTTAGAGAAATCTTCCAGCAATATTTTTTCATATACAAATCGGAAATCACAGGATAGTTTGGGTTGGAAGGGACCGTAAAGATCATCTTGCTGCATCCTGCCATGGGCAGGGACACCTTCCACTAGACCAGGCTGGTCAGAGCCCCATCCAACCTGGCCTTGAACTCTCCCAGGAATGGGGCATCCACAGCTTCTCAGGGCAACCTGCTCTAGGGCCTCACCACCCTCAGGGTAAAAACATGTTTATCTCTAATCTAAATCGACCCTCTTTTAGTTAAAAACATTGCCTCTTGTCCTGTCACAGCAGAAGCTGGCTTTTGGTGTCATGGTTACAGATTTCTGTTTCAAATTTCAGAAAAATTGCTAGAAAAAACCCTTAAGTTTTGCTTTATTTCAAGTTATAGTAAAACTGGATTTGTCAAATTTGGATAAAATTTTAAAGTTTCATTAAACCTGGTAGGAAGAAATAGTTCTTATGTGTTTTCTGAGAGATGTGAAATCTGTGATTGAGTTGTGGGCTTTTTCAGTTTGAATAAGTGTGCAGTTTGTTACTGCTACATATCTGCCAGAAGTCTAGTGTGGGATTTGTTTTGGACTGTGTTTTAGAAGCCATTCAGTCTTTTGAATTTGACTTAAATTCTTGTGTGTTTTGTTAGACTCTATGAACACCATGGACAAGTTCGTCTTGGAATGGTATGTTAGACCTTAACCCTCTTCTGTCCTTAGTCCAAAACTACTTGGCTAGAGGTGGTATTCCAGATCTGAAATACACTTCTGGTGGCCTAACAAACTTCACACCAAACCGTGTGGTTTCCACCATTTTTACTTTTTTTTAAACATCCTTTGTTCGTTGGCAGTGTGGATGTGAAGCATGGGCATTCAGGGTTGGTGGTTTGACACACGGGGTGTGTTTGGCAGCAGCAGTCAGATCACACGCACTCACACTGTCCATTTCTCTTTTGTGTGAAAAATGAGCGTAATGGAAATGGGTTGTAAATAACCACATTGCTCTGTACGATGCTGAGCTCTTCAGATGAAGACATGAATGTTCAAACTGTGCATGTTTTGTAGCTAGTCACGAGAGGAAAACAGTGTGCATTTTTCATTCAGAGGGGTTTTTTTTGTTTTAAGAGAAAAGTAGAAAAATGTGTTACTTTTCAGTTGATGTTAATTGCACCACTCAATATACTGAATTTTCCCTGTTGGAGGGAGGAAGTAGTGGCTTTTTTAAGTAAATGAAATAATGAATTCATTTCAATATGTATTCTGAGACTGATTTTCACATATGGTGGAAATGCAGATGCGTCACCTTTATGTGGTTGTTGATGGATCAAGAACAATGGAGGACCAAGACTTAAAACCGAACAGACTCACTTGCACTCTGAAGGTATTCCCACACTCAAAAGTTTTTTCTTAGTAAGCCACCATTTCTCTGTGAACTGGTTGCATTTTGCATTTAAAAGAATTGTAATCTCCTGTATGTGCATAGCCTCATGTCTCATCCCTACATTTTCCTCCTTGCTTCTGATGCTAATCTGTCACTTTCCCATTTTTTGAATAGTAAAATCTGTGTGGCATTATTTTGCTTTGTCTTACTTCTGTACAGTAAAAACACTTTGTGAGGGCATATTATGGGAAGACACATTTGGAAACTGTGGAAATTAAGTGTTGGCCATAATAAGGGGATGATATGTTTTAATTACGCATCTAGAATTTGTTTATGTCTTTTTCCTACAGTTGGGGTTTTTTTATGAGTTCTTATTAGAAAGTGTGCTAGATAGGAGTTGAACAGGATTGCTGTTGCAGATTGTGGAGGACTTGAACTACGTACATTGTGTTCTATATGATCTTCTCCAACGATACTAGAGCATGAAATCCTGGATTTTGATGGTTTTGTACAGATCAGTGCTTTTTGGTGTATTGTAAACCTCCATTTGAACCAGCAGGAATCTAGAACTTGAACACAGGAAGTGAATAAAGTAAGGGGGGAGTAGTTTCTGAAATCTACATTGCACTGGTTACATGGGATGAAGGAGGAGAGATAGGGTGAAAGAAGAATGGAAAGGAAAGGCTCATTCCCCCTTTCTGTGTTACCCAACTTTTGTTTTGTTTTTTTAGTGATACCAGATATTTTGCAAGTATCACCTACTTAATGCACGTGGAATAAAAGTATAATTAGTTTTTAACTGTCTTAACTTTTCTTTATAGTTACTGGAATATTTTGTTGAAGAGTACTTTGACCAGAATCCTATTAGTCAGGTATGTACAACCATGCAAGAAACAAATATCACAAAACTATTTTAAAAGGTAGTTTTGGTTATAACACTACCTAGTAAACTGTTCTCAATTTATGTGTACCTTCCCATCCCTTATTCATCAGCCTAGTGCAATTCTTGTCTCTGTCTGTTTCTGCCAGGCATTTAGAATTTTAGAAGTTTCATTTTTGTACCTTTTAGCAGTAGTAATGAAAATACAGGAGTGTTTGTTAACTGATGCATCATGTTGTGCTGCTGTTTTTACACTTGAAGTAAAACTTGTATAGACTTGTATGGTTAAATAATTCTGGTCCATAAAGAAGTAAAAAAAAAGTGTAGCAAAATTCTAAATAAACTCATTTTAAAACTTCCTAAGAAAAGTTTTGTCTTTTTTTCTTCCCCTTTTTCAGATTGGCTTAATTGTAACCAAGAGTAAAAGAGCGGAAAAAATGACAGAACTCTCAGGTAGGGAGGTAGTATTTTTTTCTTAAATTGGCGATGTTTTTATGCTTTTCATTGATGTTACATTAATACACTGCTGAAAATGAGGTTATGTTATCATAATTCGTTTTAATTTAAAAGATAAACTATTGCAAGTTGTCTGACACCATAGTCTTTTTTTTGATCTGTTTTGATCCAGAATTGTCATTGTGTGCTTGTTTGCGATCAAGTCTTGACCAGAATGCAATTCAGATATATTCTGCTTCCCCTGTAGTTAATTTTCTACCCTATTTGTTAATTTTGTATGTTACAACATCTGTGTGTTTTGTGAGATCTGATCAGATGTTAAGAAGTCAAGGTTTGTTTGGTTCCTGCCTCCTGTTATGCCAATCTCTTTGGCTTCAGCAGGCTTCATTGAGGAAATTGGGGATCAATCAATCTTTGAACCATACTTTGAGGATAACAGAGGAAGCAAAATTCTTTTTCTGTTTGTGACACACGTCGCACTCATGTTGAGTGCTTAATGATACCCAACAGTGATTTTATTCTTTTTGGCTTCTAAACCTTCTAGCAACTGAGTGCCTATTGAGTAAATGTCTGTTTTACTGTTCTCTGCATTCTGATCAAGATACCAATTTCTAAGGAAAAATACAGACCAGTCCCACTTTGAAAGCTGTTGTTGTACAAGTACACTTCATTACGTATGCAGTTTAAATATTTCAGTTCTTTAACTTGTTATATCAGTTAAATTGATTGTATTTTTTTTGACTTACAGGAAATTCAAAAAAGCATGTAACTGCTCTGAAGAAAGCAGTGGATATGAACTGCAGTGGAGAGCCTTCTCTATATAATTCCCTGAATTTGGCCATGCAGACTTTAAAGTTAGTTTATACATGGAATTTTTTTGTTTTCTTTGTGATTGTGACTTTTTTGAGAGGCAGGGATAGAATTTTTTCTAAGTAGCATCTTGCATCATGCTGGCTTGAGTCTTTAAAAGGTGACTTTATCTCCTCTTACAATACAAATCATTAAGTAAATACTCTAGTAGTGCAGAAGTTTATTTCCTACCACTAGATGCTTGTATTTAGGGGTGTGCTTTTTATAGAAATGAAATTTGAAAACCAAGCTGATGATGGTATGTAGATATTGTGATGAAAGTCGCTGCAATTGTTTTTTACTGAAGGGCTAAGGTATGAGAGAACAGAGTTAGGGGTTAATAATGTAAGAGAACAGGAAAAGAAACAGCATTGTGTCACAATAATCTTGTGAGAGTTTTGGACTACTTTAGAAAGATCAGTTTTCAGGTAGGATAGATTCAGAACACTTGTTTGCTGTGTGAGGTATTGAGATATATCCCAGTTCGTGGAAGACTGAATAAAGAATTACAGCTAAAAACACTGACGGAACAAAACTAGTAATCAGTATCATCAGAAGCTATTTTAATTACTAGCTGGAAGAGAGTTTTCAACTAAGAACTAGAAGTAATTAAAAGTAATGGATTTATACTTAAAAACTTAACTACAGTGTTACTAGTTTGAAGTGAATTTTACCTGTGAGTATGGGTAAGGTACAAACAATCAGGTTAAAACTACACAATTAAATACTGTATTTTAGATATTGGAAACGTTTGGCTTTCAGAAGGTGAAAATCTGGTGCTCAGACATGGATCTTATCACAGTTTGTAGAGGACTTCATATCATATCATATCATATCATATATCATATCATATCATATCATATCATATCATCTTCTGACTGTGATACATTAAGGTCCTTGGCGATGTATTCGTACCAATAGCTATGTGTGCAGAAGTAAATTAACTGTGTACGTTCCTTAGGCACATGCCAGGACATACAAGCAGAGAGGTTTTGGTAGTCCTCAGCAGTCTGACGACATGTGATCCAGCCAACATCTATGATCTAATTAAGGTACGGAATTGAAGTTTGACTACTACATTGAACATGCAAGGTACTGGAGTAAAAACAGGTATTGCAGTGTCATCACCAATTGATTTTCATTTAAGACTTTAAACCTCTTTACTATTTCTTGTTCTGCACATGGATTTGAGTGTGTTTTTTTCTCTGTTTGAAGTGTTTAAAAGCAGTAAAGATCAGAGTATCTGTCATCGGCCTAAGTGCTGAAGTTCGAGTTTGTACAGTACTTGCCCGAGAAACTGGTGGTATGTATCTGAAGTTGAGTAGTTACATTACTAACACAGGCTTAAAACCAAAATTAAGTAGGTAGTTTGTTATATATTCATTACTGTATTTTGATATGTAAGGATCAGTATTTTCCATTGTGCTGGCAGAAAATTAAAGGGTTTCCTAAATCTACAAAATACACAGTAGTAAGTGAAATTATTATCAGCTCGTACCTGCAGCTCTAGAGGGAAGAAATACATGTATTTTCAAACCTTGTGTTCCAAATATAAGGCTATGTGATGTGGAGCTTTATGGATGTAAGATGCTAATATCAGCTGCTACAGTGGTAACTCTTACAGTGTGATTACCACAGTGTAAAGTTGGAGAAAAAGCTCTGTGCTTTCATATCTAATTTAACATTCTGTTATTACTGATTTTAAAACTTGATGTTTTCTGTAGCATTAACAGGACTGCTTTTTAGGAACAGGGTTGGATAAATTATGTTTTCTACCTAAGTTGTTTTCTGTCATTTGGAGTATATGTTTGTATTGTTTTTTGCTCATAATTTGACAGTAAGACGTTTCTTCATTTCTGACAGGAACATACCACGTTATTTTAGATGAAAGTCATTATAAGGAACTGCTGATGCATCATGTTAGTCCTCCACCTGCCAGTTCAAGTTCTGAGTGCTCCCTTATTCGAATGGGTAGGATATGGTTTTGTCAAACTCCTAGCACAAGATTTGCTTTGTCTTTTTCTTTATTTGCCTCTTCTGTGTTAAAGCTATACAAATAGTAAGAAGCATAATAAAGACATCATTCAATTTTTTTTTTATTTTAAGTTTTATTTTGCTAAATAAGTATCAGTTTTCTTGATGTTGTTCCTGCAAAGTAGTCGGCTTTTAAATAGAGCTTATTAAGTAAGACAAATTACTGAACAGAAATTGGAAACAATGAAGTGGAAAGATACTGATTGCACAATAATTGTTACGAATCTAATATTTAGAAATGAAGGATTAAAAACTATTTTGTTTCTCCCTCTGCTTTTTTCCCTGCAGAAGGCAACTGTTACAAGTATTAATGGATTTTAAGAGCCATAGGTAGTACACGTTTATTAGGAGCACTACTGTAGTCTTCTTTCAACAAGTAGATTAGGTACCTTTTCTTTTCCTGATGTGTTTCTTAATAAATTTAAGCTTGGGGTTAAAGCAGAATAGGAACTCTTGATGCTACAAGGTAGAGCATTGAGTTCTCACTTTCATCAACCCTTTTCATAGACAAGAATATATGTATTTTCACATAGATGTAGGTACTGAAGAGGTTTACTTCTCGTAGGTAAAGCCTGAACAGCAGTTGGAAAAACAACTTCTCACCTGTCATGATCTGTAAAAAATAAATGATAGAGAGGAAGGTATCAGTCTCCAAAAAGTCCTGTAGTCTCATCTGTCATATACTGCACTTGGAAGGTGAATATAGGCTTGATGGATGCATTTAAAAATATTTCCCCCTTAATTAGAAACTATTGTTTAAGTGAATATTTGTATGCTGCTCATTCTGCTTTCCTACCATTGCACATAATTTTCATTTTAATTGTTCTTCAAAAACGGGGTTCCAGTGTGCTTCAGTTAACACAAAGTCTGTGACAAAGACATTTTTTCGCTTGGTGGGGAAGTAAAGTCAGGGAGGTGTGGATGTAGGTAAAGACCTTTAGGAAGAATTTGGTACCTAGCAAGAGTGTATCGGTTCTCCTGTAATAACAAACGGGAAAAGAGATAGGCCTGAATGTCTAGAGTAATCTTTGAACTTCCTCATTGAAATAAGAAACTGACACATTCCTTGCATGTTTAAAATTGTTAATATTGGATGTTTTTCTCTTCAGGTTTTCCTCAGCATACTATTGCTTCTCTATCTGATCAAGATGCAAAGCCCTCCTTTAGCATGGCGTAAGTAGCATTGGTTACAATTCAATGAGCTGATAAGAATTCGATATTAATTAGTCATATTTAGAAAATCTGCTCAACAATGAAAATATTGCAAAATAATATGAAAAAAAAGAGTAAGCCATGTCTGGTGACTTCTCAGTAGAAATTTTATTTCCATTGGTAGCTCCAGTATGTGGCCATGGTTACCTCTGTTAAATATGTGTTTTAAAATTTGCATTTAAGTTTTTTGAAAGTAGTAACTGGTACTTAGTTCTGTTACACAGGTGATACAAGGTATAAATGTAATTACTGCCAATTTTACTTGCAGTTCTTGATTTAACGATTACTATCATTATAAAAGATAATTATGAAGATGGAAGGATATTATCTGAATAAAGTACTTTTTATCTATTTCTTAACATGACTTTAAAGGGACGTTTAAAATAGAGGCCTCATTTGATGACTGTACCAGTGCACTTCTCAATGAAAAAAATAGTTTTCCAGGGTGATAGGGGAGTCTGAATTTCAGAAGGAAACAGTGTCTAACAGCATGTGCTATTTGAAAGAATAAGTACCATGTGCATCTTAAAGTCAATACAGAATATTTTTGTGTCTAAAAAGAAAGAACCATCAGGTTACTGTTCATATTTTTATTTTTAAAGATTGGCTCCTTTATATGGAACTGTTTGGTCTTTGTTCTGTTCCTGTGGGAAAATGTGATTACTGATACCACACCATATCAATTGTTTTCTGACACTTACACATTAAACCATTGCATGCAATCTAGTGAAACTTTTTGAATGATCTGTTGTGAAAACAACATTATTTGTAGTTGCATAGTAGCATGGTATTATCTCTTAAGTACTGAATTGTTCTTTCTACTGTAGGCAATTGGAAAATAACAGTGACCCGGGTCTCACGCTGGGTGGATATTTTTGTCCTCAGTGCAGAGCCAAATACTGTGAGCTTCCTGTGGAATGCAAAATCTGTGGTAAGTAGCAAGAAAAGGTGAGCGGNNNAGAAAAGGTGAGCGGATGAATCAGGAGTTTGTGGTAAGAGAATTAAGGGGTAGAAAAATTCAGCTATACTTAGTAATTAAAAGCCAGCTCTGCTTTAAGAGTCCTGCATTTCTGTGACCTGGGATGTCAACTTCATGCAAATGTCTCTCAGGACTATACCTGTAACAGTAAAGCTGTACCACATTCCTTGGTATAAGGAATATACCTAAGGCAAAGTGGGGAAGAGGGGTGATGCACATGGGAATGGTAACTTCTCAAGAATCCTCATTTAACTACACACACCCACATTTCAGACTCCTCAGTGCAAGGCCATGGAAATAGAGTGCTTTGGAGTAAGAGGACAGAAGTACTCTCCCCTCCAGGAGTATGTGGATGAAAGATTTCCAAGTTGAACCCAAGGGCAGGCTGCATAGTGAGACATGACAGGCTGTGGAGTTGTAAACAGAAGCCATTTGGTCTTGCAAATGTTAACGGACTGTGCAACCAATGATGCCTCCCCCCATTGCTCTTAGCGAGGGTGGGAGGGAGGATTAGCATGGTTTGTAGTATTAATATTGTGAGAGGGTGCTGTTCTCCTAGCTTCTACAGGCATACGACTAGAACATGATAGGTATTACCAGGATGCATGTATTTGGCGAGAGGATGAAATAATTACAGTTTTGGGTCACTTTATCCTAGTTTAATTTTAAGTTTTTCCTACCACCATGAGTTTCATTCCAGCAAGGGAATAGTGCAACTGGAGAAATCCTGTGTTTCTGCAGTGGATTCTCCACAGCTGCAGTGATCAGCAGAACAACAGTTTGGGCAATGACAGTTCATGTCAGTGAGCAATGAAGACATTTGTGCCAGTCCATGCCCCAGCTAACCTGTTCTCATGGTTTAACCCCAGCTGGCGAGTCAGCCCCAGACACCCACACACTCCCCACTGGTGAGATCGGGGAGAGAATCAGAAGAGTAAACGTGAGAAAACTCATGGGGTGGCATTAAAGGCAATTTAATAGTTACAGCAAAAGCTGTGCACACAAGCCAAGCAAAGTAAGTAATTCATTCACCACTTCCCATCAGCAGCATCTCCAGGAAAGCAGGACTCCATCATGAGTAAGAGTTGCTTGTGAAAGTAAATGCCATCACCCTGAACATTCTCCCCTTTCCACCTTCTCCCCCCAGCTTTATAGGCTGAGCATGATGCCATATGGTGTGGGATATCCCTTTGTTCTGTTGGTGCACTGTTGACTGCAATCCTGACTGTATCCCCTCCCAATGCCTCCCGAGCCTAATCACTGGTGGAGTAAGAAACAGAAAGGCCCTTGATTGTGTGTAAGCGCTGCTCAGCAGTAAAGAAAACATTCCTGCCTTATCAACTCTGTTTTCAGCATAGATCCAAAACACAGCCACATGCTAGTTAGTGTGACAAAAATGAACTGTTTTAAAACAAGCAGACCTGTTTTAGCTGAAATGGGGCTATGGTGTGGTTTTGGCAATTGTATAGCAGGCTGTAGTAGAGGTTTGTAACATTTTAACTGGGGGGGCATCATTTTAACTGGTGGTGTGATATAGCAGAACTGTTGCCAAAAGGAGCGTCTTAACTTCACCACTGTGTGTTGTAACTGTATTTCTAAAGACCGAGTTAAACCTTTTCAGTACAAATGTGAGCAATTTGCTTGTTCTTTGTATTTGGATTTAAAACCGGACAGGATTACAGGTTTAGCTAATGGAACAAATAATTCTACTTTTAAAAATTCTTAGAAGCTGTCAACCACTGAGTAGTTAAAAACACTGTTTTTCCTTTTTACTTTGATACAGAAAAGTTCTTCAGTAAATCCTCCCTTATAACAATTTTGGTGTCTCTTTATTTGCAGGTCTTACATTAGTGTCTGCACCTCACCTGGCTCGGTCTTACCATCACTTGTTTCCTTTAGATGCCTTTCAGGAAGTTCCTCTGGAAGAATACAAGGGGGAACGGTACGCAAATCATATTTGTGATAATGAGTGTACTTGTGGATCCTGTAATTTTTTTTGTCACAAAAATAAGAATAGCTGGTAACAGCTTCTTTGCTGCCAGAGATCCTGAGTGTTTGGGTGGTGTGGGGCACCTCTGGCATTAAGAAATATTTGTAGTTTCCATGATCTGTGAGTTCAGTTGAATAGCTGAAATAATTGCCAGAAATTGTTACTATGTGTGAGATCTTTTTCAAACACTGATTTACACAGCCTTGACTCTTTTTTTCAGTTAAAATATACAATTTTGCTTTTAGGTATTGTCAAGGCTGCCAGGGAGAAATAAAAGATCAAAATGTAAGTATTTTGAATGGCATTGTAATTTGAATTGAGGGGTGTGAGAAATAGAGATGATCCTTTAGCATTGTCTTCTAAAGACCAGGAAAATATCTGTGAAAGTTAATGTCATGGTCAACTAGAGTTCTGTGTTAAACAGTCACGCTTTCTAGACTTCAAAGTCTGTAGAAGTAGTGTGGGAAGGGATTTCCTAGTGAGCTGCATGAAAAAGCTTCCACTCTCAGCCATTTGGAAGCATTTACAGTGACCGGAGCTCAACCCTGTGGATATACTTGCTGTCAGAAGCTTTAATTCAGTTGAGTTTCTGTAATGCTAGCAGTATAGTCTATTTACATTCTCCTGATGGCATAACTGTTGCCCTATGATGATGATAATTTCTGCTAATTTGACTTGCCTTTCTGTCCTTCCCACACAGGTGTACATATGCAAAGTGTGTCAGAACGCATTTTGCGTGGAATGCGATATGTTTGTTCATGATTCGCTGCACTGCTGTCCTGGCTGTATTCACGAGCACCCTGCTCCTGTATCTGTATGATCTCATCTCTTTTTAAAAATTGCTAAATCTTTGTCGTTCTTGTATGAATCTAATTTGTTTATTCAGCCATCGCTTTAAATGACACATCTCTGAACAAGAAGATGATTACAGAGGGATGAACAGTGGAGTAGGTGCAAACTTTAATGTTTTAATGACTTTATTACTGTTAATATATACTTGAATTATCTGTATCTATTTTCTTTGTTCTTGTCTAAAGAACTATGGCTTTTTCCAGCTGTTATTATAATAATGTGTATATTTGTAAATGTGAAAATGATAAAACTGGTTTCTTATTATAATGTGATGATTCATCTTGGTTTCATTCCTTGTTCAACAAGAAGCCCTGACAATACATTTTACACATCTATTGTTACAAACTTTCGGTTTTGGTGAATGGTGGATTTCTGTAAATCAAAATATTCTTTTCTAAGAATTTAACGAAGATGTTTTTGAGCAATTAATTGGACATTTCATGTGTTAATTTCAAGTACTATGAGTATTCACCTTGGCTCGTTCACTAAGGCAGCTCAAATACAGTTATAAAGGTGCTGAAAACACATTTTAGGTTTTAATGGTGCAACTCAAAGCTAACTGATTTCTGTTACTGCTGTGTCTGCAGCTGTCTGGTTGAAGTTTCAATTTCTTACAGGAGGGAAAGGTTGCTGAAAGGCAATGAACTTGTAAAAGGGCAAGACCTGAGTTAATACAAACTATTGTTTGATGGACTCAGTATTGAAGACAGAAAGAGCTGCTGTTTGGTTCTTAGGCTACACTGCATTGACAGAACTGCATGTCATCTTCTCTCCTTGGCTAAACCCCTAGAGCAACAGACAGTAAGGTGGGTGCAGAAGGGCAAATGTCCATCCTTACCTGAACTTTGAAGAATAGAAATTGAGACAAATGCAAGACAGCCATTTTGCAGTGTCTGTTCAAAGTGTGTTTGCAGCTTGAACCTGCGAGAATTGTAATGTACACCTCACTAAGAGGTTACAGGTGCAGTGTGTGAAGCAGCACATCTCATTGGGTTCTCTAGAGTCACCTTGTGATGATTGTAAATACATCAGTGACTGAGTTGCTCTGGGTGTATATGACTTAATTTTTGAGCTTTGTTTTTTGTCAGATTAGAAATGGCAATATAACAACTGAATCTTAACACAGAAACAAGCAAAAAACCCAAACCCCTCCTCTTACATTAGTTCCATTTTTCATGCTCACCAGATATAAACAATACATACTACTTTTCAGTTCTTGCAGGCAGTTTTCATTCAATTGTTAGTGTAGCTCTTTCTGTGCTTTTTGTACTGTTTCTGCAGGCTGGATAGAGTGCAGTTGTTCTCGCGTTGGCAGAAAAATGACAATGTCAAGCATGTGCATCTCGTTTTGTGCTGAGTCAAACAATCCCTATAAACCCTTTGTGCTGTCAGGTGGTTGCAGTGCCTATTACTGTAAGGGTGTCCTAAAAACTAGCTGAAAAAGGACATAGAGTGTTGTGGTCTAGCAGGCCGTTCCAAGCCAAACTAATGCTCTGAGCATCTGGCTCTTAGATATTCTGATGCTGGTGCCAGCCTCTCGAGACAGCGTTTTCTGGTAATATTTTCATCTTTGCAGTCAATATTTTCTACTGGAAGAAAAAGGGGGTTCTCAGAATACTTCAAATCCTCCTTCTTCTCTTGCTAGATACCAAAATATGTACTCCTACACAGCCTCTATTTTTGGAAGTAAAAACTGTGTAGAAGTTGCAGCCATATACTCCATTATCAGCTTGTGGTCACAGCAATAATTTAGTTTGTACTTTCTTACCCTTCTCATTGGAAAAACAGTTTAAACTAGCTCCTGAAAAATCACTACTAGGGCAATATTTCTCTGGTGTATAAAGACTTTCACCTGTGTCCTGTGTATTTAAAGCAGCATGGAGGGAATTTTTCCTCCACCTGTTCTCTTTGACTGGGATTCACTGGCTCTTAAGTCTCCCTTGCTTGTGGGAAGCTCCAGCCTTCCTAATTCTTGTTTATTTCCTTATTTACTATATCTGCCACAAGATCAGTCAATCAATGAGGTTATTAGGAGGCCTGTAAGAAATTCTTGTAGTTCTTGAAGATGTTACATAGAAGGTTTCAGACTTAAAGTGCTGAAGGAAGGGACAAAAAGACCGAAACACCCAGCAGTGGGGTTGAGGACGCAACTGTGGCAAGAAGTTTGAGACTATAGAGTGCTGCCATGTGGAGGGGAGAGGATTTCAGAAAGGCAAATGCCCCTGCTTTCCTTCCACTTTACATTTTCTTTGTAGGAATAAAAGTTGCCATCTGTAATAACACTCATAGCTAATTTCCAAGAGTGGAAATGCTGAAAATATAGTCATTAAAATATGAGTAAAAGAGGACCCCACATTGGAACAGGTGGATACCTGAAGGAGGCTGTGACCCTGTGGAAAGTCCACACTGTAGCAGGCTCTGTGGCCCCATGGAGAGAGGTGTCCGTCCTGAGCAGGTGTGCTGGCACAACTCGTGACCCTGTGAGGGACTCATGCTGGAGCAGCCTGATCCTGAAGGGCTGCACCCTGTGGATGGGACCCATTCCAGAGCAGTTCTTTAAGAACTGCAGTCCCTGGGAAGGACCCACATTGGAGAAGTTCATGGAGGACTGTCTCCCTTGCTAGGGACCCCATGCTGGAGTAGGGGAATAGTGTGAGGAGTCCTCTCGCTGATGGAGCAGAAGCGTCAGAGTTGTGTGATGAGTTGACCACAGCCCCCATTTCTCTGCCTTGCTGCGGGGATGGAGGTAGAGAAAATGTAAGTGAAGTTAAGTCCATACAGGGGTGGGAGGAAGGTGTTTTAAGATTCGGTTTTATTTCTCATTAGCCTACTTTAATTTGGTAGCAAATTAATTTCCCCTGTTCAAGTCTGTTTTGCCCAACAGTAACTGGTAAAGAATTATTTCCCTGTCCTTATCTTGACCCACAAACCTTTCACTGTGTTTTCTCTCCCCTGCACAGCTGAGGAGGGCAGTGATGGAGCAGCTTTGGTGGGCACCTATTGTCCAGCCAGGGTCAACCCACCACAGTAATTTTTCAAAATATAGTAGGACTAGAAGACTTCTGTAACCATCATAGCACTTCTTGGTTTGGGATTTGGATGAGAGAGGAATGTGACTTCTATAGCCAGTAAAAAAAAAATAAAAACAACATATTGGACATCCTGGATTTAGAATCACTTTCTTAAGGATGAATTTGTTTGGTAGATGTCATAAATCTTTAAGATACCTCAATTACTTGAGAAAACAAAGCTCTTTGGAGTTACAGGGAGCAGAATCTGAATACATATAGCTGAACTGCAGATGTCTGAACCATCGCAGAGCAAAGTATTTTCTATCATTGTCTTACCACAATACTAGTAACAACATAACAGAATTGTATGTTTTGCCACCTGTTTTTTTTTCTAATCTAAGCAGAAATTCAAAATGTGTTATCAACATTTAGTAGTGGCTTTGAGATGAAGAATTGAGATTGAGAGGTGTATTGGTTCACTGAGGCCACTTTAGGTTTTTAAGTTGCAGAATGAAGTTCTTTGGATCTGCTAATCGCCTGTGTCATCTTGCTCAAATCTCATGTCTCTTCTTTCCTTCCATTTTGGTTGTAACGCCTTCTGAATACTTGCTATTGTCATTGTAAAGGCAGTAGTCAATTGGAGTTCACAGAATTTCAATTTGGCTAGTCAGGTTTAATAATACACCTATTTATACCATCTCCACAGTTACCTTATTTCTTAGTAAGCTACAATCAAGTTCTTATAACCTGTAGAAACCATGTTATTAAGGATAGAGAGGTGATGATGAATGTTAGCTAAAAGATGTGCATAATATAATTTAGTAGTCTTCCTTGTTTTTTCAAAAAAGTGTCAAAAAAGATCCTGTAGCAGAGACAAATGACAGTTAAATGTGAGCTGAACCTTTCTGCTTTGCACAAGTAGTCTTTGATTTTCACAAGTTTCTCAAATACACGGAGACAGAATTCCAGAAGTCCATGAACAACTGCAGAAGAGTTAAAACCCTATCATAAGAAATAAGTACAATAGATTAAAGTCCTTTTTGTCCTATACATGATTCATCATGGTCTTTGACAGAAATGGCAACTGCTGCTTTTTTTCTCACACCCTTGTTCAATCCAGTATGCAGTGTTTTTGCTGTGGGTTAGTTTTATTTACCATGATGGTTAGATGTACCCCATGCAAACAGCACAAGAAATTCTGTCCCCCTTGTGAATTTGTTCTGGGCAAAAGTGTGGGTAATATTTTAAAGTATGAGATATGTGTTCAGAAGTTGAAGAACCCAGTGGAGTACACTTACAGGTACAGTGTGCAGGATGCAGTCCTTTGATAGATGGCTGTTCCATGCCAGAGGAACAAATCCTGAACTACCTGCCAGAGCTGGATTTTTCTTTACAGGTAATTGAAAGCAAAGGTGGGAGGGATGGGCACAAGTCTACTTACGGTACTTGAGTGAGTATACATTTTATTTTCATGCTGCTCATCATTTTGCAATGCACTGTATCCTCCATAAATGCTCTCTTCCACAGAATGAAGAATACAGGCAACTCAATCGGCCCTTAGGCAAAAACCGTTCTACATTTTTTATCATTCTTGCTGCGGTTCCCTGCATGTTTTCCTGTTCTAATACAGCATTTTTTTGAGTTGAGGGGACTTCTTTCAAATCCACTGTTTAAGATGTGGATCAGCTGTGGGGTTTTAGTGACATAATTACATTTTTTCTGCTTATTTGACTGTAACAGATGCCAGGCTTACAGATCTGATGTCTCTTCCTCTACCCCAGAGGTGCAGACTGCTCTTTAAATATTGGCAGTATGTTTTCCCCACTGAGCCGTAATTGCTTTGATTTTGGATCTACCTTCTGCTATATGCCCTCCCCCTTTCTGATTTAGACAATGGGAATCTCCCTGAATTCATCTGCAGGAGACATTAATAAAATTATTCCAGCGAGTGTCACTTCCAAGGCCTCTGCAATTGTATTGTCCCCTCTGAAAGGTTCCTTTACAGCCTGGTTACCAGTTGGCTCTGCCAGCTCTGGCTTCACTGGCTTTGTGTTCCTGCTGTCTGGAAGAAGGCTTAAGTTAGTTTAGCTGTTCTCAGACATTTGTTTTTTTACCCAGCCTGTCTGATTTTACTTTACCTACTTAATTTGCCAGAGGTTTTGAACCTTTTGTTTTCTTTGTTAAAAAAGCTTCTGTTTTTTGAATGATGCTTTCTGTCATGGGCAGAATGGGAGCTTCAGATGAAGTTTATTAGGGAGACCCTCCCACCGAGGCATGAGGTGCAGAAAGGACCTGCTTACTTTCTAAACTCCTTCTGAGAGAGGAGTTCAAGTGTGGCTGGATCCACTCTCAGCCCCAGATGTTGTTTTGTTTCCTGTAAGCCTAAGATGTTGGCAATCCAGTTCTGTCCCTGCTCTGGATAAAGTGATAGCAGGCCAAAGCTTTCCTAACTAATCAAGCATCTTTGATTGCAAAAGCCATCTCACCTTTGAGCATCTTTGAGGATGGAAGAGTCTGACCAGACTCTTTTAAAACTTGGCTTGCAGAAGCCCATGTAGAAGCCACTGCTCTTAATAAAGGCAAGCTTGAACTGAGCTGGTTAGTTATATAAACAGAGGACAAGTAAAAGATTCATTTTCTAATGCAGGTTGGACAGATAGTCCTGGTGCCTAGCTAAAATCTCTTGGCTTTTAGTTAGGAGAGAAATACAGCTGAACATTGAGAATGGCTTTTGCAAAAGCTGTAACAAGGAAATTGAAATGAAATGGCCCTAGCCCTGTGTGAGGTGAAAGCCAGAGCAAAGAGTGGCAAGGAGGGTATGTTTTTGGAAAGGAGAAAGCATTTATCTGGACACTTGTATATTTTTTTTGTCTGGTGTTACTAGGAGAGTAACATTGAATCAGGTCTCACAAAGCAGTTGTGATGAACGGCATGTGTTCAGGTCCTTCTGCGAGGGAAGAGCCAAATGAGATAAATGGCTGTCCTCAACTATGGAATCAGAGGTGTTCAGTGCCTCTGAAAGTCAAACACTGTCCTCCTACAAAAACCAGGTTTATAGGGAGCAGGGGGAGGTTGAAAAGGATTGCATTTTGAGAAGGGAGGATTACCGTTTATTTCTGTCCCATCCCCCCCCTCCTTTTCTGGGGGTGCCTTGAGTTTGTCAACATGGAAAATTCCTTCAATCTCTAGTGTACTCATGAGACCTCCTACACCCTCTCTGGAGATGTAGTTTGCCTTTTGTGTTGATGACCTTTATACGCTATTGAGTTACAGAATGAACAACAGCAGGGGCAAACCTGAGAAAGGAAAGCAGAAACTAAATTTTAATGGATTTTTTTACTTGGATCTGCTGCTGTCACTCATTGGCACAATATTCAGGAAATACATACTTTTTTCATATTTAACAGGAGACATCATCTGCTCTCTGTGGCGTAAAATTTAGTTTTTCTTAACCTGAAGGAGCTCATCCTTCCTGCAGGGTAAAAGAATGAAGTCTGCAGCCAACCTGATTGTTTAGCAGCGTCTACACCTGCCGCACTTCAGATGCTTCCCATTTTTCCTGTAACTGCAAGATGACAGCTGGTTAGAAATAGGTGAGTTTAAAGGAGAGAATTTCAACTGAAATCAAGTGTCTGAGTAGAGAAGACATTGCTTCAGGATAAATTAATTTGCTGTTTGTATACTTTACAACAGCTGCAAATTGTGATTTTAATGGGTATTATTTCTCCCTGTTTTATACACAGCCCAAAATAAGTCTTGCTTCTCAAAGTGTATTCAGCCTGCTTATATACTAGACTTTGCTGAGATCTCTATTGAAATGCCTTCTTAGTTCCCCTTCTACAAAGCAATGGAAATTACAAGAAAAATAAGTAGTGGAAAAATAGGCTGACTTAAAATAGAGCTTTATAACTTTGTTGCTTATTATATTAGCTTAGATGCCATAGCAGTTAAAACTGTGTATTTCCAAAATGTTTTTTAAATGTAATTCTAGTATAGTCTCAAAACTACCATATTATACATAGGCCAGAGAAAATGTCTTTTTCTGTAAGCAAATGCCAAGTCTGTCATATTATCCTTTATTTTTGACATACATTTCAGTATATATAGTAACTTAATTACAGGAGTCACATTTTGTAAGTAGGCTGACCATAAGGCAAGGCTGGAGAGTGTATTTGATGGTACTCAGGCCTGAGAGAGATTGTTATGCTCAGTATCTTGATCTCCGCAGAGCTGATCTGATGTCTGACCTCCAGCGGCTGCACAAGTGGGTGTTGTATTTGCTTTGTTCTGTAAGAGTGGTATTTGAACACTTGTAAACACACTAGTATCTTATTCTACTAGGCATTAATATGCCTGCTAGAGTATCCTTTATCAGTCTGCTCAGTCTGAGTATCCAATCCTCAAATGTGTAGAGTTCAAAGTTCTACTGTTTTTTTTCAACCTAGCAGCAACAAATTTGTTTTATTTTTAATGTACCATACCTCAGCTTCACTGTTTATTTGTTCATATGGCTTTGGAGCATCTCTAAATCCTTACTGAAGCCTGTTTATTTTTGCAGTGAAAGTAGCAAACTGTGGAGGTTTCCAGAGGCTCGGAAAGCTCTGTTAGCAAATCACTAAGTTACAAAAACTTTAAAATACTTGATAACGTGTCTGCTTTAAAAGAACTGGCCATTAGCCCCATGTTCACCCATCAGATCACAGCCAGAGCAGCAGCAATGGTGGCTTTTCACCCCTGTGTTTCTCTACTGTCTGGTCCCATGACAATAGCAATGGTGGGTTGGCTCCTTGATACAGAAGCCCTTAAAATGTCTAGTGTCATGATAAAACATCCCAAGTGTAGGAGCTTAAAATTCCTTGGCAATGGGTTTTGCCCCTTTCACCAATTTTTCAAGCCTAGAAAAGTTTGAAATTGTTAGGGTTTGGGTTTTTTTTTTCCTCGTCTTCTTGTGTTATTAATTATACACCTCCATTGCAAATAAACATTGTTCTGGTTCCAGCCAGGTCAGGGTTAATTTTTGCAGTAGCCAGGAGAGGGCATGACTAGGACCCTGAGATTTTATACCACCTCACATCATCGCTGGGGAGAAGGGACCCTTCCAGGTCACATATTCTGGTAGTGATCAGCTATTGTTGGGAGTTCTCAGTGTGGTGAGCACTTGTGTGTGAAATCATTTGCCTCTTTCTTGTACACCCTTTTATTAATATTCTATTCAGTTGTTTTGCTTGCAATTAAATCAGTTACATGAATCACTTGTGAAATAACAACCATAAACCTGTTACTGAAGTCAGAACTGCAGTAAAATTATTTTATGCTAGATTTTACTAGTGTTAAAAACTGATGAAGGCCACTTTTTGTAACAATACCAGACACCAACACAGCTGATTTGAAGCAGAGGGCAGTTCTGCCTCTTCACCAATCGGAAAAGATGATTGCAATCAAACTTAATTTACTTCACCTAGACAATAAAAAAAAAAAGCCTTCCAAGTAGCTTAGGTAAGTTATGAGTAAGTCTTTTTTTGCTCAATTACTTGAGGGAAAACTGATTTTCTGACACATGACCACAGTAGGAAAAGGAAGTGAATGCAGTGAAGTTCACATCTGTACTTCCCTGAAAAGCAAACCACTGGCTTTAACTAAATTACTGCCTAGTTTTGTGGCTACAGCCTCTATTAAGAGTAGAATTGTAGAGCAAAATTCAGCCCTACATTGTAAGGGCTGAAACCTATGTCCATACTTACCTTTCCACAGGTTTTCCCTGATTTGCTTACAGTAATGGTACTCAGAAAAAGGCAACACAGCAAGACTTTCTGCTGTATTTCAGTTATTCATCCACCCAAGAGATGTCTATGGAAGATCAAAATAAAAACCACCCCAAAACAAACTACATCCCTAAATTCAAAGTTTAAAAAGTAGAACTTTATTCACGCATTTGGAACAAAACAATAGCCTTGCTGAAAACAGCTGTCATATTTCATGATTCTAATCAGACCTGTAAGATGTCCCTCCTACTATGACAGTACACTGTTTTCCATGTCAGTGCCACCAGTGGCCACTGTAACACACATTGCTGCCATAGCTCTCTCCTAAAAGAGAGCTATAATCAATAGTTCTGGTTCTGTCACTCAGACAAAAAGGCTGAAGAATGCAAGAAATGTTGAGAGATAAATGAAATCTATCACATGGGGTCAAAAGAATTAAATCTATCATGCAGTAAGGAGACTTGAAATTGCCTCAGGGAAGTAAAAAGTATTTTGTTGCTGCAGTGCTTTCAAAATACGTTTCACTAGAGGTCTTTAAGAAATAGCTCATTTCAATGCACATTTAATTACTAGTCTGAAGTTATTTATTTGTTAACAGGGACAGCTCCGTGTTAAGAAAATGTTATGACTAATTGTCTTGAAAAATTCAGTTCTTCACCATCAACCACCAATGCATAAGTGATATACACTTCTCAGTGGAAAAAGATTTGTACCTGGCTTTAAAAAAGAAGCAAAAGTTAGTATAAAAGAGCTTTTTGTTTTCAAACACACAAAGAATTACTTAACTACACAGAAATTACATGTTGTCACAGAAAATCAGAAAACAATTCTCCATGAGAATATAGTTCTGTTTTATAAGGAAGTGAACCATATATTGGAGAATTCTGAACAAAGCATTTCAAATAAAAGCATGGGTACTGAAGTACTGAGAACAGAATTGCTCAACATTATGAAAGTGGACTTGTCCTGAAAACAAGGTTTAGCTACAACCTACCATCCCATCTGTGTAAGGAAACACAGATGAAAAAACTGCATTTCACTTACAAGCTTTTGTTCCCAAAACAGCCCACTACAAACCATTAATAATTCAAATAAGCTGCACTGTTAACCCTGATGTAGACAGATGCTATAGTTACAACTCTCATCAGAGCAATGAATACTTTCCTTCATTCTAGCCACGAAAATACAATTCCACAGCAAAGAAGGGATTATTACTGGCAGAAGTAGTCTTTACAGAGAGCCGTAAGAGTGGATGGAAGTCCCAAAGCCAAGAGGTTTTTGAGAAAGTTCAAAACTTGACTGTATCTTCATTTACCACGAAGCTGCAATACTTACAATCCTTCAGAACAACGGTGGATATTCAGTTATTTTGCATGTGTTTGTCTCTCCAATGCTGCTTCCATTCGGCTTTGTTTTAAACCCTACAGAATACAATTTAGTAAAATCTTGGTTTTGCCAACATGGAAAGCTTTAGACACAGAAGGAAAACATTTCTGGACAATCTTTTTCAGTCCTCTACATATCACGAATAGTTTTTAACTTTCTTTGGAAATCAGAATGGGCAATTTAAAAAGGATAAAAGCCAAACTACACGTCTTCTTTACAATCAGAGGCTACACAGAATAATTTCAACTATATACTTCCTGTTCAACTGAAAGTAAATTAAAGCAATCCACAATTATATATAATCTGAAGCACCACATCCTCCTTTTCCAGCTTCCTCAGTGCCAAGAGTTCATTGTGTCATTTTCTTTCTTCATAAATATACAGATGAAAATATGAATCAATAACGCAAGTCACAGATTTTCACAACTATGCTGACAGCTTCTACTCGACCTTCACAACTACATGAAACAATTACTGATGAGTAATCTCTGCAAAAGCACCAAATCTGATCTTAAATGTGATACCAGCACTCATACGGAAAGAAAACACATAGAAGACTGTTGAAAAATAAACATACTTACTCCACCTGTCTACAAAGACAGAATTGGTTGTTTTAAAATGGCTATAAAACAGTGGCTATAAAAGTACCTGACAGGA
This sequence comes from Pachycephala philippinensis, assembly GCA_013397055.1. Classification (NCBI taxonomy): domain Eukaryota; kingdom Metazoa; phylum Chordata; class Aves; order Passeriformes; genus Pachycephala; species Pachycephala philippinensis. Next base: position 3,275 of record VWZT01003456.1, on the reverse strand, counting down.
CCCCTCCAGTAGAACAAAGTACTAAAACATCAACTAGATATATATATATTTATATGCTGGCTCATGTGAATTCTACTCGCCGACAATATTTATACAATACAACAAAACACCCTTAAATGTAGCAATTGTAAATTAGAGTCAGAGACTTAAAAAGCAGCCCTCCCTGTCTAACTTCTTGCTGAAAACAGGAGCACCAACAGCACAGCAAAATTACCAAGACACTTCAAAACCACAGCGGCACGTACCAGGTAATATCCAGTGTGGTAACCACTCATGTACCAGGCTATCAACATGCTGCCCAATGCTTCGTCGTCCTCAGCAGAGTCTGGCCTCATGGGTGGTGGAGGGGGAATCAACTAAGAAATCACAAAGGAAATGTCTGTGTTTCAACAGGGTGTGTCCCAGACTAGAGAGCACCTAATTCTAAAAGATTAAAGTATGAAAAATACAAACATATCCTCAATTTGTTCTCTGAAAAGGAGTCAAAGATGATGTTTTCTGAACACGTTATTTCCAAAGCCTAGGAAAAACACGACTCCTGTAGCTAAACTGTACACAATAAGGACTACTAGGGGGAAATACTATCTTCCTCAGTGAAATGCTTAGTTTCTTAAAATAATTTTCCCCTTGATATTCTTACCAACAGCTTCACTGTCACAGAAATGAGTGCAAATCAGACCTTGTACATTAGATTATCATGATATTTGGAACTGAATGTGTTAACAAATACATGAAAAATATAGTAAACAGTACAAATGTGTTCTAAAAACACAGGCAGTGAGTATATTCAGTGAGAATCACCAATACTCATCTCTGACATCTTCCCCATTCTCTCGTCACTTACCGGTGGTCCTCCTGGGAAGGGTGGGGGCCAGCAAGATAAAAATGGTGGAGGTGCCTTGAATTTTGATCCAGGCTACATGGAAAAAAAAGCGGAACAGTACAAATTAAAAGGGAATTTGGGGTATTAGGATTTTATTTAAGAGAATTATGTGGAGCAATTCACATACCTTAAACAACAGACAACACACCCCAGCAATTTAATGCAAGTACAGAGAGTAGCTATTTCTGAGACACATTCCATAACTTGAGAAGTACAATTTAAGATTACTCATGTCACTGAGGTAAACACTGCTGAAGCATGGTCCTGGTTTATTTTCAAAAGGTTTTCCTAAGTGGAAGTCAGTGGTTACACTTTCAACAGGAAAACACCAATCAAATATTCACACAGGCAAAGAGACAATTTCTCTGCTCCTGTGCAGATGGGGCAAAAATTGACTAAATTCTATTATGCTGGTGATTGTCTTTAAATAAAGATCTTAGATACAAATCTACTGATATGAAAGAAGAAAGATAAAATAAAACCTTATAAAGAAATCTTGCACAAACAGTAATATTTAGAAAATATAATGCTGAGTTCAACTGCACTGTTACTTAGACTCCTACACAATAGGAAAACTGAAGGGTGTATCAATACCCCATTCACTCCTAATTCAAGAGCGGAGCTACAGCTGAGAGGCTCTATGACATGTGGACATCACTTTGAATGCCTTCAATGTCCTGTGAAGTGAAACATATCAATTGGCTAGAAAAAGTGAAATTTTAAAACATCAACAGCACTGTCATTAACAACAGCACCAGAATCCAGGGAACAATAACCCTCTTTTAAGTTACAAGACAATTGGAAAGCGAGTGTTAGGTAAGGAGCAGAAGGCTCTCCTCACTAGACAGCAGCACTGCAGAAGGACTATGCTGTGGTCAGATTATTACAAAACGGCAGACCAACAGATATTAACATGCATATCTGTACATCCATTCTCAAAATGCTGTTAATTAAATCCTAGACTGATAAATATCATCATACTGTCTCAAGATTCACAGTAATACCAGGCTTAACAATGGTACATGAATTATTTCAATTAAGGCTGAGCTTACCCTTCCTAGGCCTGGGGCTGGTGGTGGTGGTGGTGGTGTGGGAAATCGCATGTTTTGAGGGGAAAATCTTCCTTTTGTGCAGTCGTTTTTGTTTCGAGGTGACTGGGAAGATTTTTCACTTTCATCTGTTGAATATGGAGTCTCATTTTCATTCTAGAAGACCAAAGCAGTTTTATGAAATGCACTAAAGAGAAGTTTACAACAAGCAATTTTAGTGTGAAAAAGCTTGGAAAGTCCCATCCACATCCTTCCCTCTCTCTAGCCCTCTCAGTCCTACTCAGGAATAACTTTACCTGCTCACTATTTTAGCTATGTTATCTTTCACTAGTGAATTTCTTGTCCCCTCCCTTTCTCCCATGCTGAGTTCAAGAAGTAAAGGGATGCTTTCATTCCCTCCATCAGCTTGTGTCCGTTTACAAGAGAACTGTGCATCGCTTCTCACTCTGAACATCAGCAGTGCCACTAGACATACTGAAAGAAGTAGATTCTCCCACTTTCCCGTTTCTTTACAGAAGAATGAAAAAGTCCCTCACCTCCCCAGAATGCCCCATCCCATTTACTGTTTCATCGCTGGGTGGAGGAAGTAGATCAGACAGGTTCTGCTCCTCCTGGTTTCCATATCCCGTGTAAGTGACAACACACGTGCCTCTCTTCTGGTTGATGGAGGCAATAGTTGCTAGATATAAATTACCATCCTCAGACCAAACAGCATTGCAGCTGTCACCAACCTTCCACTGCAACAGAAGCAAGAGAATCGTGTTAATACCTACACCAATGGCTGGACAGAAGGTGCCTTTTACTAAACTACCTTTTGTCCAAAAAGATGGATCCCACCTACAGTGTTTCCTTTGTATTTACTGAAACTCCTCTACGTAATGTAAAAATAAGGTTTATAATGTTATCGCCCCCCACACCACCACTCCAAAATGTTACTCTCAAGATGACGAAGCAGCTACTTTTGAGTACAGAAGTACAACGCGCAGTAAGAGCACCACTGGCATTTACAAGTGAGGTGACCTGTTTCAAAGGCGCTGGATTGCTCTTCTTTCTATTTCTGATTTTTCTATGGTTTTTTCTCTTCACCACCAGGCGCTGCTCCTGCTTGTCTGAAGGCTCCGAGCACTCCCCATTCTTTAAGGCATTCTTCGGGAAGAGAAAGGAGAAATCAAATAAATGCCTATCCAGCGGCCTAAGCCCCAGGATCCGGCCACGGCAGCGCCGACCCCTTACCTTGAAAGAGGCCACCGCCTTGTCGTAGGCCTTGATGAGAGCCGTGTCGTCCCAGATGTCCGAGTCGTCGCTCTGCGGAGGCCACACACCCCTTAGCGCCATGGCAAGGC
>VWZT01003454.1:43935-54607 GCA_013397055.1 Pachycephala philippinensis | reverse complement strand
CCCCAGGGCCCGCGCCGCCCACCCCAGGAACTGCCCAGGGACCCCAGGAACAGGGCAACCCAGCCTAGGAACAGCCCAGAGACAGCGCAACCCATCCTAGGAACAGCCCAGAGACAGGGCAACCCATCCTAGGAACTGCCCAGGGACCCCAGGGACAGGGCAACCCATCCTAGGAACAGCCCAGAGACAGGGCAACCCATCCTAGGAACAGCCCAGAGATCCCAGGGACAGGGCAACCCATCCCAGGAACTGCCCATGGATCCCAGGGGACAGGGCAACCCATCCCAGGGACAGGGCAGCCCATCCCAGGGACAGAGCAATCCATCCCAGGAACTGGCCAGAGATCCCAGGGACAGGGCAACTCATCCTAGGAACAGCCCAGGGATCCCAGGGACAGAGCAACCCATCCCAGGGCACCCCTTCCACACCCGCCTGTGTCCCACGGAAATCCCTCAGTGGATATTTATCCACAGGAGAGGCACCCACAGAGACAAATGACACCGCGGGTGGCTCCATTCCCTAAGCCAGAGACTCCCAGCTCCAAGTGCCTCAGTTCCCTGCCAAAAGCTCCCATCTCAACTCCCAGTGGCTGAATTTTGGCAGTTTCAGGTAAGCAACTGATCAATGGATTCCAACATTTAAGACCCCAGAAATCACCTATTAATTGCTTTTTTTTACAGTCCTGGACAAATCCTCCTCCAGAACCTACTTCCATTGTCCTGCTCCCAGTCCTACAAATCCCACCTTTGGAATAGCATTTTTCCTGAGCTTTCCCAGAGAGGAGGGAGGATTGCAGAGCTCTGCAGGAACAGAACCGAGCAGCAGAGAGCCCCCCAAGGCTGCACCCCCAAAACTGATCCCAAATTCCAGCTGAGTCTCCAGAGGGTGACTGGGCTGTCACTCACAACCCACTGGGACCGGGAGGTTTACACTGGTTCTTCCCAATGAACTGGCATTATCTGACACTTCCAAAGGAGTGCAGAGAGCAGGATCCTGGGATAACTCTGCCTGGTGCCCACAGGGACAACACAAAGGCAGCACCAGCAGAAAGGAACGGTTTAGAACTGAGAAAGCTTGGAGAAAGGGATGGTTGGCAAAAGGTTTTTGTCCCTTGCTATTGTTCTGCTGACAGCACCGTGGGCGTCCAGCATTCCCACAGTGTCGTTTACATGGAGAGCTGGGAAAATCCCTGATGGAGCAGATGAGATGGAAAGACAATTTACAGGGGCCTGGAGGGACAAGACACAGGGAATGGCTTCCAGCTCCAGGTTTAGATGGGATCTTGGGAAGGAATTGCTGGCTGGGCTGGAATTGCCAGAGCAGCTGTGGCTGCCCCTGGATCCCTGGCAGTGGCCAAGGCCAGGCTGGACACTGGGGCTGAGAGCAGCCTGGGACAGTGGAGGGGCTGTGAGGTCCCTTCCCTCCCAACCCACTCCTGGGATTCCAGGAAAACCCTGTCCCTCTGCATTCCTCCTCCAGGCACTGCAGGGATGGGTTTGCAACAGGCAAACAGAGCTGGAAAAGCAGAATGGGCAGGGCTGGGGGGTGGAGACACCTGGCAAAGGTGGGCACAAAACTGTCCCGGGATGGGAGGAGTTTGGGTCCCATCCCTGCACTGCTGCTGTGACTGGGATTTGCACTGAAGGAGCTGGGATCCAGGGAATCACAGAATCATGGAATGATTTGGGTGCTCCTCTCATTCCAAGCCCTGCCACGGGTAGGGACCCTTTCCCTGGGATTCTCCCTGACACGAGGGGTGCTCTGGGGCAGGGCCGCAGAGGCACAGAGTGAGCCCTGACATCCCCATTTCCCCTGGCCAGGAGGAACTGGTGGCTCTCCAGGGGGAGCCGGCAGGGTGTGAGTGCTGCTGTGCACAGATCCCAGGATGTGCTCCCGGAATTCCCGTACCTTGGGAGGACTCCGAGTCCTTCTGCTCCGGGGTGCTGCCCTTGTTTGGGGAGGGCGGGGGCGGCTGCTGCTCCTCCTCCTCCTCCGAGTCCACGCTGCCGTCGTGGTCCCCGTTCTCCAGGTCACTCTTGGAGCTCTCCGACGTCTGCGACGCTCCAAACCTGAGCGGGAGCTGGGAATGAGCCACTCCCGGAGCAGCCACTGCCCCCATCCCTCAGCTCCTCCCCCCCAGCCCCGGGGAAACAGCCCAGAGCTGCCCACAGCCTCCTTTTCCAGGGCTGTCTCTCCCAAAACATTTCCCCAGATTGCTGAGGGCAATCGTGGGCGCTCAGAGATTGCAGATTCCCGAGGGCTCTGGTGTCAGAATTCCCTGGAGGTGCAGGACAGAGCCAGGGCTGGCGGCACCACAGAAACCAGTGCCCAGCGAGGGGACGACACTGGTGTGGTGCCCACCCTGTGCCCGGGCAGGACCCGAGGCTGTCGATGCTTGGCAAGGACACGCTGAGGTCTCCGATGTTTTCCCTGTTTCCTTTGATCACATCTCAGATTGGGAATTACAGAAATAACTTTATTTAATAAGTGGCTTCGTCAAAGGGATGAAAAATGACTTCAAAGCCCGAGATGCCGCCGGGAGGCCTCTTGTTCTCACTTTTCTGATTTGAACATTCTGAGAAAGAATGTTCTGCCCACTCCCCTCAGTCTCACCTCCTCCTCCTCCTTCTCCTCCTCCTCCTCTCCAAGGATGAGGGAAGGAACAAATTCCAAGTGTTTCACACTGAGAGTGGGGGCTTTTCACGTGTTTAATGGAAGACTCATTAATTAGGTGCTCCCATTGTTACTGAATTCCCTCAAACTGGATCTGTCTCCAGCTCAGGAGAACCCCCAGCACAAGTGGCAGGGAGAGCGCTTGGGGTTGTGTCAGATAAAACCTCACAGCCCCAAAATGACACAAACCCCGAGGAATTCCTCCTGGCCCAGATTGAAACGTGCAGATTCCCAGCGTCAGGGGGAGAATCAGGGTTGTGTTTTCACCTTACCGTGTCCTGGACTTGACCTGGGTTGCGTAGGAGATCTCCTTCTCCTCCCAGATGTCCTCCTCCTCCTCGTTGTCGTCGAACTGCTGGACGCGCTCATTGCAGCAGGCCTCGAACAGAGAGGCGTTGGGCTGCAGGGATCAAAGGGAAATCACATTCCAGAGCTTCTCTGGAGACACTGCTCGAAGGCCAAGTCTCAGGGCTGACCAACCCCAGCTTTTCTCAGGAGCTGGGATCACCTGCAATCACCACAGTCCAGATGCTGCTTGGCTTTGGGGCAATAAACCAGAAATGGCCAGGAACAGCCTGGCAATGTTTGGATCCATGAGAAACCCATCTCTCCCTGTGCTTCCCTAATCTGTGTCTGGAAAGATGATTGAAAGCTGGGAGCTGGGGGTGCTCACGAGGAGAAGAGAGGAATCCAGGGAGAGCTCAGAGCCCCTTGCAGGGCCTAAAGGGGCTCCAGGAGAGCTGCAGAGGGGCTGGGGACAAGGGCTGGAGGGACAGGACACAGGGAATGGCTTCCCAGTGCCAGAGGGCAGCGATGGATGGGATCTTGGGAAGGAATTGCTGGCTGGGCTGGAATTGCCAGAGCAGCTGTGGCTGCCCCTGGATCCCTGGCAGTGGCCAAGGCCAGGCTGGACATTGGGGCTGGGAGCAGCCTGGGACAGTGGGAGGTGTCCCTGCCATGGCAGGGGGGGCACTGGAGGGGCTCTGAGCTCCCTTCCCACCCAAACCATCCCGGGATTCCCTGATTCTAAGAACAGACTGGCACTGCGGGAAGATTCCCTCAGTGTCTGGGGTGCTGCTTCTGAGGAAACATTTCCTGGGAGGAGCCCCTGAGGAGCCCCCAGCTGTCTCAGGACGTGGCCACGAGGCCCCTCTGCATTGCCCCATCCCCCCCAAACCTTTGTTCTCTCAGAATCCAAGCAGGACCTTTCCAGAACCACATTTATTCCAGCACTACCCCCGGCTCCCACTCACGCTGTCGTCGTCGGCGTGGATGTTGAAGGTGATCTCGGCGATGCGGTCGAAGGGAGCGCTGGGAGGGAGGAGGGAGGGAGAGCCTCAGGGACGGCTCCCAGGAGCCAGGGCCAGAGCCACTGCTGGGCTGTGACCCTGAGCAGCCACTCCTGCACCCGGCCGCGGTGTCCCCTCGCTGCGGGAAGGGTTATTCCAGCCTGGAACATTCCCTGCCCGCGGCAGGGGTGGCACTGGAGGGGATTCCCTGGGGGCAGCCGGGGGGGGTCGGGCTCTGCTCCCAGGGAACAGGGACAGGAGGAGAGGGAACGGCCTCAGGCTGGGCCAGGGGAGGCTCAGGGTGGACATCAGCAGGAATTTCCCCATGGAAAGGGTGCTCAGGCCTTGGCAGGGGCTGCCCAGGGAGGTTTGGAGTGCCCATCCCTGGAGGTGTTCAGGGAATTCCTGGAGGTGGCACTCAGGGCTCTGGGCTGGGACAAGGTGGGCATTGGGCAGAGGGTGGGCTCCAGGGGCTGGGAGGGCTTTTCCAGCCTCAGGGATCCCGGGATTCTGTGAATCTCAGTGCAGGAGGGGCCCAAAGCCCGAGGTGTGGCTGTGCTGTGAATATCCCAGGATGACCCAATTCCCAGCCCGAGCCAGAGGAGTCCCTGGTGGGAACAGCAGAGGGTGCTGCAGGCCCAGGAATTCCCAATTCCCAGAGAGTTTGGATCCAGGAGGCGTTCAATCCCCCATTTATGGATCTGCACCTTTTCCAGTGATAACTTGCTTTGAAAGACTCTTCAGTTCAATACTCCTGCAGTCCCAGGGACACTGACACATGGTTGATACTCCTTCAATATCCCAATCCCCTTCCATCCCAGTGTCCAACAGCTGGAAACAGCTGGCAGGGAGCACCACTCCCAGAATATTCCAGGTTTTGCAGGATATTCTCCCTTTCCAACCCCAAACTGAGCCATAACATCCCAGGCACAGACTTTTTCCAGCTTCCTGTTCATTTTGCACCGGGCATCAGGCTCCTGGGGCAGCTCCTCAGGGATTTAACTCCTCCCTGCCCCTCACTCACATCGGGTCGTATTTGCCAGCAGTGAAAAGTCTGTTTATTTTATTTTATCTTAGGTTTTTTTTTATGAGTAGAACTAAATAATTTCTGTCCAATTCAACTCTGATTCTAATCTGGAGCTTTTTGGCCTTATCAAGGTTCTGACATCTCCAAGGCTCAGGAAAAACCCTGGATGGGAAGGGCGTTGGATCCCAAGGAATTCCTGGGATGGAGACAAAGCCAGGAGCTGAGGAACAGGAGCGCTGGGATCCCCTGGAGCACCGCTCTGTCCATAACTGAATGGTCCCAGTGTCAGGACTGTGATGGCCACTGGGATAATCCCAGTGCCAGGTACATTTCTAAGGAGAGAGGAAGAGCTGCAGCTTTAATGGGATTAAAGGAATTCTGTCAAAGCAGCAAATTCCGAGCTCTGGATGCAGCCAGTTGTGTAACACTAAATCCCCTTCCCTGCCTCCCTGAACTGTCACTGCTCCTGATTATCCCTGCTCCATTCCTCAGGAGGGGGATAATGGCTGCATTTTCCATGGATTCCATCAGAGCACCGTCCCTTCACTCCTCATTCCAGTAAGGATTTAATTCCTTGGAAAAGATCTGTTTAACTACCCAGGGTTTGCTGTCAAGCTTTGCTTTTAAACTCATTCCAGACCAGTGCTGGACAACAGTTGCCTGCTTTATTTCAAATATCCCTCGTTAAAATGAAGGAATACTTTTCCTTGCTTCTCCAACTGGCTCTGGAGATCGAGCTGGGCTCCTGGAAAACAAGGAGCTGTTTCCAACCTGAGGAGGGATAACGAGGCTCATTTGTAAACCTGAACCAGAGGGAGGGTGGGATGCAGGGGCTGTAACGCCAAATACCCCCAGGCCCATTGCTGCTGTCACCAGACACCCCCAGACTCACTTGATGTTGTCATCCTGGTCTGCAAACTCCTCGTCGTTGAAACCGAACTGATCCACGAAATTGGGCGTCATCTGCTGGATCTGGTACTCGGAGAAGGCCTGGGAAGGGATCCCAAAAAATCCATCATTGGGGTTTCCAGAGACATTCCAGAAACAGTCAGGGGAGCTGCATGGAAACAGCTCCTCCAGGAAAGCATTAAAATTGCAGGAAGTGTGGGAAATCCTCAATTCCAACCCCTTCCCAGAGCAAGGTCACACAGAGCTCTGGATTCCTGCTCCCAGGGGGATCCCAGCCCACGGAACTGCTCTGGGAAAGCCCAAAGGAGCTGAACACACAGACTGGGGCAGAGTTTGGGGAGCTGCCCCACACCAGGATGGACCGAAGGCAGTTGGAGCACCGAGATTCCCAGGAATAGTGGAGATGTTCCCAACTCACCTGTTGGAGAGTGAGCTCATTGGGGAAAGCGCTTTCAATGTCCTCATCCTCGCTGGAGGAGTGCAGGTGGTGGGTGCTCACCTGGGGAAGCACAAACCAGTCAGGGAAAGCTGGGAAAGCTGGGGAAGCTCCAGCGATTCAGTTCCACCACAGCCCAAACTCCTGCCGAGGCAGGAGCAGCCCCAAGGAACCCCAGGGACCAGCCCAGCACCACGGATCAGCTCTGCTGAAGGACTGTTATGGAATGTTTATGGAAATGCTTCTGCTCTGCCTTGGAAGCGTTCTTCAGCAAAAAAAGCACAAGGAGAAAATCCAGGAATATCCCTGTTTCCTGCTAGGGGAAGCCCAGGAGCCACCACAGTGACCAACTCACCAAATCCACCGTGTTCCTCCGGTTCGTCTCCGTCAGCGTCTCCTCCACGAAACTCTCCCACCTGCCTCTGCAGTCCTCGGGCAGCTCTGCAACGAGAGGGTCACAGAATCCATGGGATTTGGGTGCTCTGAGCCACCCGAGCTCCTCGGGGACTCACCTGGGCTGAGGACACACAGCTGCTCTCACCCTGCTGGGAACAACCCCAAGCGGGGCTCCAGCTGTGCTTGGTTCTCCCTTTTCCCTCCCGTCCCTCCCAGCCCAGCACGGTGGGACAACTGGGAGCCCAAAGGTGAGCAGAACTCGAGGGCTGAGGAAAGGAAAGTTTAATAAATGGAGAAAAGAGCAAAGGATTGTGCCCCCAGATTGTCACTGCCCGGCTGTGCCCCCTCCCAGCCCAGCAGGGGCTGAGCAGCGGGGATGGAAAATGTGGGAAATGGAGAATCTTCCTTCATCCCCAGGGCACAAAACCAGCTCTCCAAGCGGATGCAGTGAGGGCAGGAAGGACACAGCCTGGCACTGGGAATATCTCTGATGAGCACATCTGGGGCCTCTGGGGACATTTAACCTTGTGTGTCTTTCCTCAGAGATGGGTAATGGATTCCTGGAATGGGTTGGGTGGGAAGGGAGCTCAGTGCCCCTCCAGTGCCACCCCTGCCATGGCAGGGACACCTCCCACTGCCCAATCTCAACTTCACTGGGTGAAAACCAAGAGCAGCCAAACAGGATCTCACCATACTTTAAGTGATGGGACATTGTGAGATTTCACTGGCAATCCTTTTCACTGGGAAAGGACCTTGAGGAAGTACCTGCAATGAGTCTTTCCGGGAGCTCCCAAGGGTTATTTTTCCCTGGAGAGCAGTGAGGGGGAGCTGGAGGAAGAGGAGGAGGAGAAGGAGAAGGATGAGGAGCAGGCGGTACCTTTGATGAAGTCGCTGATCTGGGCCTGCATGGGTCCCTTCTCCATGTTGTGCACCACGGCGTTGGCGATGCGGGTCAGGTGCCCCATGTTCCCTCTCCTCCTGCCGCCCTCTGCCCTGGAACAGAGAGCAGCCGCTACCCTCGGAGCCGGGACAGCCTCGGACGGAGCCTCAGGAATGGCCCCGGCATTCCTGCCCTAATGGCCACAGAATTCCTGCCCCAAAGGCCACGGCACTCCAGCCTTAATGGCCACGGCACTCCTGCCCCAATGGCCACGGCATTCCTGCCCCAATGGCCACAGAATTCCTACCCCAATGGCCACGGCATTCCTGCCCCAATGGCCACGGCATTCCAGCACCACACACCCCAGAGTTCCCTGCAGAACCCCAGCAGGGATCAGCCCTGCTCAGGCAGGGTGGGATGAGCTCCCCCCCAGCACAGGGACCTTCCCTCATTTTGCCATGTTTTGGGATCCCTCATCCTGCTCAGGTAACATGGGAGGAGCTCCAGACAAGGAGCTAAACATGGAAAAGTGGCTGCAGGAATAAATCTGGTTGTAATTCCCAGGGAAGAAAACTGCCAGAGTTAAGGATTTACAGCACAGCTACGGACAGAGCTCCAGGGTGGGACTGGGACCGCAGCAGTGAATCCAGAACCAAAGACATTCCCATCCAACCATGGGATTCCCCCTTGGGATAAAACCAGATCCCAACACAGAGCCCGAGCGGCCCCCGAGTCCCTTCTCGGGCTCCTCACTCCTTCCTTCCTGGAGCGTGAAGCCGTGCTCCAAACCAGATCAGGGAATCCGGGATGGTTTGGGTGGGAAGGGAGCTCAGAGCCCCCCCAGTGCCACCCCTGCCATGGCAGGGACACCTGCCACTGTCCCAGGCTGCTCCCAGCCCAGTGTCCAGCCTGGCCTTGGGCACTGCCACAGCTGCCCTCGCTGGTCTCCGTGTGCCCACTGAGCGCAGCCAAGGACCTCCTGGAACTCCACCTTCCCAAAGCCCCAGCTCAGATTCCTCTGCCTCAATCCCTGTTTTTTCCTTGCCACTCAGGTTCTTTCCAGTGTGGTGGTGACTGGGAACTCTTTGGCAGGAAATAGGGATGAGCTCTGGCTCCTTTCTGGTTTCATCAGGAAAGCTCCCAAGCAGCACCCAGGGATATTTTTGGTCCTGCAGAACTGGGCAAGGAAATGCCCAGCAAAACTCCTTATGCAGCCAAGGGGCTGTAAAAAGGACCAAAAACCCAAAAAACCCAACCCAAACCAACAAAAAAAAAAAATGTAATCCAAACCCCAAGCCACCAATTATGGCCTAAACAATCCCAGTGGGGCTCCAAAGCCCTTGGAAGCCTCCAAGAGCTCAAAATAGAGAGGGAGGACCAAACACTGAGCTGGACATGGAAACTGAGGCCTCCAGAATAATTTCACTTTAATGTTTTGATTCTTTTATAATATTTAGTTCTTATCAGCCCAATCAGCACAAAATCCAAGGGGTTTATGGAGCTAAAATATGATATCCAGGGCACAAATGCTTGGCCACCCCAACTTCCAAGAGTTTTCCACTCCAGGGAGAATAAAATTGTGCATTTAAAAGAAAAAATAAGAATGAAAAAAGTGAATATTCCCTGGGATTCCCTGAGAAAGCAGGAAAGCAGCAGCCTGAGCGTTTGGGATGAGGTGTTGGAAACACCCATAAAACCCATCACGCTTCCAAATCCTGTCTGTTTGGGAATGTGGCTTTTCAGCACACAAACCATCCCAGTCCCAAACCCCAACCACAATCCAAGGCTGTGTGGACACCATTAAATGGGAAATTCCCCAAGAATATTCCAAAGTCAGTGTGCAGCCCTGGGGCAGCAGCTCCTTACTGGATTTTGTCGTTGGCTTCCCAGGCGTCCAATATCCTCTGCACCAGGCAGCACTTCTGGAACAGCTGCGGGAGAGGAGAACATTCAGAATTTCCCAAAGCACAACTCCTGCTCCTTCCCTGACTCCTCAGGATCCCAAACCTCAGCCCTTGCCCTGCCCCAGAGCCCCAATCCCTTCCTGGTTCTCTCCCAGGATCCAGGGAGAGCAGCAACACCTGGAGCATTCCCAGGCTGCTTTTGGGAATGAAAACACTGCTGCCGTTTTCCAGCCACCACACCCACGTCTGGCCACTACAGGCTGGAATGTTCCTGGTCAGGTTTTTGTCCAAAATCTAGGTATTTTTACTAAAAAACTGAAATTTTACTAAAAAAATGAAATTTTACTTATAAATAGGGATAATTTTACTAATAAATGGAAATAATTTTAATAAATAGCAAGGGATTCACAGGGCCATTAATTGAGGGCAGTTTTGGAACGGGATGCTACAAATAAAGGTACAAAAGCAACCACAGCTCCACAAGAACCACTACCAATGATAACAAATAACAACAAAGCCCACTAAAATGGGTAATAAATAATAAAACCCACTCAAAAAAGACAAATAATAATAAAACCCACTAAAAATAGATAACAAATAATAATAAAATGCACTACAAATGAAAATAAATAATAATAAAGCCCACTAAAAATTTATAATAAATAATAAAACCCACTAAAAATAGATAATAAATAACAATAAAACCCACTAAAATGGATAACAATAAAACCCACTAAAAATAGAAAATAAATAATAAAACCCATTAAAAATAGATAACAAATAATAATAAAAATGCACTAAAAATGATAATAAATAAAAATAAAGCCCACTAAAAATTTATAATAAATAATAAAACCCACTAAAAATAGATAATAAATAACAATAAAACCCACTAAAATGGATAACAATAAAACCCACTAAAAATAGAAAANAATAATAATAAAACCCACTAAAAATAAATAATAAAAAACCCGCTATAAATTATAATAAATAATAAAGCCCACTAAAAATTGATAATAAATAATAAAAAAACCCACTAAAAATAGATAATAAATAATAAAACCCACCAAAAATAGATAATAAATAATAATAAAATCCACTAAAATGGATAATAAATAATAAAAAAAACCATAAAAAACTGATAATAAATAATAATAA